>JAJOOR010023243.1:0-15534 GCA_036250505.1 Solanum acaule | reverse complement strand
CGCGAAACCAAGACCACTAGACTGATGGCCTAAGGAGTGGGTCGACATGAGGTTCAGCCCGAGAGGGTGAGCCCTAGTCCCATATCCTAACACTCAGCACGAGAGAGTGAGTGGGGTAAGGCGTAGGCTGGTCTTCATGCGGCAAATGGGTGTCCGAGAGGAACACATTTGAAACGGGGTAAGTTGCCCGAGAGGGAACTTATTTCCATTTAAAGCTTAGCCTAGTCACTATTATCTTACAAATTTCCTTTCAAAAGCATGTTCCCAACTACTTATCTCAACTTGTATTGCGGTCACACCGCAAGAATTCTTCCCCATACTTGATTTGCTTGTTATTTTAGTTGTTTTTCTAATTCTGACAAAACCCCCAAATTGATATTTGACACTTTTGCGTCACCCCCTTTAATTTACTATGTTTTTAATCGTTAATATCCTTAGCTACGACTAGTTAGAACTAAATCTTATTTTTCTATAATTTCTCAAAACTACTCCCTTGGGACACGACCCCAACCTTTAGTTGGGTTACTATACTATCGACGATCGTAGACACTCGAACCGTAGGTTAGTGTCGTTGGTCACGAAAAGCATCAAACATGCATACACAAAAGGGTGATCAGAAAGGATAGAAGGTGCATCACCGATCAGATCGGCGAGATCGACCTAGATAGCCTAATGTCACAACATAAAAGGGGCGAGAACTCAAGATAAAAAGGCGATGGATAGAGGCATTTGGTGAGTCGTCGACCTGTACGGCGACACACGACTTATACCCCCGAATGACCCTAAAGGCCTATCTAAAAGCTATAAGTTGATTTTTAAAAAGAGATCACAGTGTCCTATCAATGTTAGACTTAGAGCTTTTAACTAAAACATTGTTTTTGCTTAGTTTTAAATAGTTTTCTAGTAGAGTTTTAATTGGGTTTTGGAATTGAAGCTAAATAGAATCATTGTAAAGACTCGGAGATTAATACCCAACTATGAAGAATGTAATTTGTATTGATTTCATACTTTTTGTGATGTGTGGCTAAAACCCCCAGTCTTGGGGGTGTGGCTATGTGATTAATTGCTTTAATTAGCTTATGGGTATTAGTAATTGCTGATTTAGTTGGTGTTTTGAAGAGGGTTTGATTGGTAATTGAGGTTTAATTTATGAATTATAGTTGAAGAATACAATTCTAACTTAGTATTCTATGCTTGCTTGAGAAAGAGGTTTTAGAATTAAGATTAACAATTGATAATTGTAGTGATTGGGTATTTCCGGGTTCAACCAGAGAGAGTGAATCCGAATTTGATCCTACTTATCTAGCTCGAGATAGTAGATAAATTGAGGTAGTGGGCTGCTTTTAGTTTGATGCTTGTTGAGGTTCGAGAGAACTCACTTGATTTGTGGTAGTTAATCGAGAGATGGCTATTACATCAAAAGCCTAGCCTACCCACCTAGATTCAACAACTTTTAGTAACTGCAAATCACCCCTATAAAGATATCAGCAATTAATCAATCACATCCCCAAGTATCCCTATAGACTTGATTTCTCCCCTGTTCTCTTAGTTGTTAATTGAAAAACATTATTCCCCATTTGACACTTGTTGTCAACCCCTTAGATTATAATTGAATGATTTCGATAATTCCTATTCCTACAACTCCTTAGAACATGTCTTTCACTTCGTAACTGAATTCTAACTTGTATCACTCCCTATGTGATCGACCCCAATAATTTGTTGGACTTATACTAGATTGTGATCGCCTAGACGTAGTGGATGAGATGTAGTTGAGCGTTATAAAAAATGGCGCCGCTGCCGGGGAATGGTGTATAAAATTCTCTTATTAAAGTATAGATGTGATCTAATCTTGTTTGTAGTTGTATTGACTTACTTTACTTGGAATTTGTGGTTAGATGTCTTTGAGTACGTGACAAGATGGGTGTGAACGGAAGCACCAAGATGACTACCAAAATGATGATGGCAACTTGAATAAGACCAATGAAGCTCACTTGGGTGGCGTAGGTGCTATTCGCTTACCTCCGGTTGTGGGATATGCTGCATTCCATATGACAAGCATGATGCTACAACTATTGCAAATGAAAGGTATATTCAGCGGGCTGGATCATGAGTGGGATATGCTGCATTCCAAATGTTCAAAACTTTGTGGACATATGTGGCCCATTCTCCCTCAAGAATATCTTACAAGAATCAGTTTGGCTTTGGTTGCTCTCGTTTTCTTTAATGGGGGAAGAGACCAAGTGGTTATCAAATCTACCTAGGGACTCCATTTCGTCTTGGGAAGAACTTATCGAGGTATTTTACATAAGATTCTTCCCAACGTTGAGATGGTGAAGTTGTGAGACAATATTCAAAACTTCAAGAGAGTAGACGGAGAACTGATTCATGAAACATGGTTGAGATTTCAAAAGTTGTTGTTGCAGTGTCCAACTCATAGGCTTCTGGGTAATGTGATACTACAATACTTTTACCGGAGTTTAGAGTCAGTGAACAAAGGAGTAGTTGACCTGCTTGTCCAAGGAGGGATAATGTTACAAGCATTTGAAGTAGCATCTTCCCTTCTTGATGAAATGATGAATATTAATGGGGCTTGGTACACTCAAGAGGACCAAGTATCTCCATTGAATTTTAGGATGAAAAACGAACAAATTGATAAGGAGAAAGAGAGGGATGAGACTATTAGGAAGATGATATCCCAAATGGAGTTGTTGAGGAAACTTGTATTAGAAAGCATTGATGAAAACAAAGAGGTAAAAAGACTGTCTAGGCATGAAGAGGGTTCTTTCCCGAGCTATTTAAAGTCAGGTGGGAATCAAGGTTGGAACACACTTACTGAAGAAGAACGGAGATAATACAATCAAGTTCTGGCTGACCAAAATGAATTTTAGAAGAGAGAAGACAATCATGAAAAGTATCACACACTAACATATGACAGCCCAAGGTCAAAGGGTAGTTTAGGATGTCTTCGGGTGGATAATTTGTTGTCGCGCATTCTAGATAAGGTTGAAAGGTCTGATGACATGCTTAAGGAAATTAAGGCTGATTTCTCACCATTGAATAAAAATGTCAATTCTCATGCATTCTCTATTAAGCAACTTGAATGTTAAATGACCAAACTTTTAGCCCAATTTGAACCCAAGCTTTTAGAGAAGAGTGTAGATGAGTATACAACAAGTTCAATTGTTGATCATGATAAAGGCTTAGCAGTGGTTACATGAAGTTGGAAAATAGTAGGTGGTGATGTGATGGTAAATTATGGGACAAACACTTGTGAAGAAGAGAAAGACAACATTAAGGTAGACAGGTCTACTCAAGTACCAAAAAATAACATGCTAAAAAAGAATGAAGAAAACCCAAGGCAAAACACCAACGAGGAGCTGCAAATAGGTAAAGAAAGGGTTGCATCATCTCCAAAGTTAGTGAAACTATTACCCAAAATGAATCCCCCATTCCCTCAAAGGCTCAAAAAGCAAAATGATGGTGAAAAGTTCAAAAAATTCCTATCTGTGTTCAAGTCGTTTTCCATAAACCTTCCATTAGTGGAAGCATTGGTTGAGATGCCGGGATACACGAAATTCATGAAGGAGCTAGTCACTAAGAAAATAATTATAGATTTTGAAACAATTGAAGTCTCTCACAATTCTAGTGCTGTTATGACTAGCAATATGATCACAAAGAAATAAGATCCGGTGGCATTTACTATCTCGTGTACCATTTGTATGCTTCAGTTTTCCAAAGCGTTATGCGACTTGGGGGCAAGTATAAACTTGATGCCATAGGCCATCTTCATGCAACTTGGGTTGGGTGAACCAAAATCAACAACAATGCGGTTGCTTATGGCTGATCGGTCTATCGAACACCCCACTGGAATACTTTATGATATATTGGTGAAGGTGGATAGATTTATCTTTCCGGCTGACTTTGTTATTTTGGATTGTGAGATTGATGCAGAGGTGCCTATTATTTTGTGTAGACCATTTTTGGCAACCAGAAGAGCTCTAGTGGATGCTGAAAGTGGTGAGTTGAAGTTTTGGGTAAATGAAGAGGAGGTTACCTTCAATGTGTGCAAATCACTGAGGCAACCTAGTGATATTCATGTAATTTCAACAATTGATGTGATTGATGAAGCAATGGCTAATGTGAATTAAATGATGTGTATGGGTGAACCTCTTGCGGTTGTCCTTTTGAATTATGATGAGACCAAAGTTTAAGGGTATGATGAAGTAGTGGTTGCTCTTTCGGGACTACGTGTTCATGTAAGAAACCCAATGAAGCTTGATATTGATTTAAAAAATTGGGAGAGTCCCCCTGCCAAACCGTCCACGGAAGAACCTCCAAAGATTGAGTTGAAAGCACTTTTATCTCATCTTCAGTAAGTATTTTTGGGAGAAAAAAACACTTTACCCATCATCATTATAACTGACTTGCTTGAATGGCAAGTGAAATTACTTGTAGTGGTGTTAAAGTGATACATCAAGGCTATAGGTTGGACAATTGCTGATATTGTAGGTATTCCCCTAAAGATTTGCACTCGTAAAATTCAATTGGAAAACGAATACAAACAGAGTATTGAGCATCAAGATGACTAAATCTGCCTATGCAAGAGGTGGTAAAGAAAGAAATCATTAAGTGGTTAGATGTATGTGTAGTATATTCGATTGCGGATAGCAAATTGGTGAGCCCCGTGCATACCAAAGAAAGGAGGGATCTTTGTAGTTCCAAATGAAAAAGGTAAACTTGTCCCTATGAGACCGGTTAATTGATATGGGTAAGCATGGATTAGGGGAAGCTAAATGCATGGACCGAGAAAGAATAATTTCCAATTCCGTTTATGGACCAAATGTTTGATATGCTTGCGGGGCTTTGGTGGTATTGCTTTTCGGATGGTTATTTCGGATACAACCATATTTCCATTGCACCGGAAGACCAAGAGAAGAGTACATTCACATGTCCCTATGGGACATTTGCTTTCAAAAGGATGCCTTTTGGCTTATGTAATGCCCTGACAACATTCCAACAATGTATGCTCTCTATTTTCTCCGATATGGTGGAAGTTTTGATAAAAGTATTCATGGATAATTTATCAGTCGTTGGTGATTCATTTGAAGATTGTCTCGAACATGTTGGGCTGGTGCTACAAATTATGTGTAGAAACAAACCTAGTTCTAAATTTGGAGATGTGTCATTTCATGGTAAATGAGGGAATTGTCTTGGGGCATAAAATTCTAGGAGAAGTCATGCAAGTGGATCAAGCTAAGGTTGAATTCATTGCCAAACTCCCCCCTCCTATCTCGGTAAAAGGTGTCCGGAGTTTATGTGGGCTTCTACGGGAGGTTCATAAAGGATTTTTCCAAAATAACACACCCTCTTTGCAAATTGTTAGAAAATGAGTCGACTTTCAATTTTGATGATGCTTGTCTAAAGGTATTTTAATGTTTGAAAGACAAGTTGGTGTCAACGCCAATCATTATTACCCCTGATTGGTGTACTCTGTTTGAACTCATGTGTGATGCAAGTGGGGTAGCTGTAGGAGCTATTCATGGCCAATGAAAAGGGAAATTGTTTCATCCAATTTATTATGCAAGTAAGACCCTTAACGTGGCGCAAAAAACCTACACCGTCACGGAGCAAGAATTATTGGCGGTAGTGTATGCATTTGAAAAATTAAGAGTGTACCTTTTGGGAACCAAAGTGATGGTGGATATAGATCATATAGCCATTATATACCTTTTGGCTAAGAAGGGTGCAAAACCAAGGTTGATTTGATAGGTCTTGTTGTTGCAAGAGTTTGATTTTGAGGTAAAAGATCAAAAGGGGTGTGAAAATGAAGTGGCTTATCATTTTTCGCGGTTGAAAACCAATATGATCCCAATGAAAGGGACATTGTAGCTGAATTTCCAGATGATATAGTGATGCACGTAACCCAAAGCATCACTCCTTGGTATGCTGATCTTGCTAACTTTGTAGTGTGTTGCATAGTGCCAGAATGTCTGAATTTCTACCAATAAAAGTGGTTCTTGTTCGATGTAAATAAATATTTTTGGGATGTCCATATCTATTTAGAGAATGTGCGGACCATATAATTCATCAATGCGTACCAGAAGAGGAAGTCAATGAAATTCTAAATGCTTGTCATGCTTCACCTATTGGTGGACATCATAGTGGGGTGCGAACAATAGCAAAAGTGTTTCAAAGTACTACTATTGGCCATCACTATACCGAGATGCACATGAGTTTGTGAAACAATGCATACCCTGCCAAAAGCAATGAGGAGTATCAAGAAAACATGAATTGCCTCTTAATCTCATCCTAGAAGTTGAGTTATTCAATGTTTGGGGTATAGATTTCATTGGTCCATTTGTAAGCTCTTTTGGAAACAAGTACATTTTGGTGGAGGTTGACTATGTCTCCAAATGGGTGGAAGCTGTAGCATTACCCAACAATGAAAGTAAGAGTGTTGTGCGGTTGTTAAAACGATATATTTTTGCTCGATTTGGTACACCGAGTGCTATCCTCAGTTATGGAGGATCTCATTTTTGTAGCCAGATCTTTGCCTTATTGTTGAACATATACAGAGTCAAGCATAAAGTTACAATGCCATATCATCCACAAACAAGAGGCCAAGTGGAAGTTTCAAACCGGAAGAATAAAAGTATTTTGATAAAAACGGTGAATGCAAATCAGACAGATTGGTCTAAAAAATTGGATGATTCTCTGTGGGCATATCATACTGCATTCAGAACATCGATTGGTATGTCACCCTATCAGTTAGTGTTTGGAAAGTCGTTTCACCTACCAATTGAGCTTGAACATAAGGCTCTATGGGTTTTGAAGACACTAAATCTGAACTGGGAGAAGGCCGTGAAAGGGAGAGTAACTCAACTTCATGAGTTGGAGGAGTTTCGATTGAAATCATACGAAAACTCAGCCCTATATAAATAGAAAATGAAGAAGTGACATGACACAAAATCCTTAAGCGTGAATTTTGCGTCGGTGATTTTGTTTTTCTCTACAATTTTTGTTTGAGACTCTTCCCTGGTAAACTTAAGTGAAAATGGTATGGTCCATTCAAGGTGACTCGAGTATCTACAAATGGGGCAGTCGAAGTTGAAAGTAAAGATGGACCAGCTTTCAATGTGAATGGGTAGCGTTTGAAACACTATTTTGGAGAATATCATGAGATATCGGTAATTGAAGTGATGTATTTGGAAGATGCTTGACAGGATTTCCGCATCGTGCCATGACATTAAATAAGGTGCTTCTTGGAAGGCAACACAAGTTGTAGTTTTTTCAAATAATGTGTGCTGGATGTGCAGGATCATGTTATTGTGTGATGGCATGGCCATTCAATGAATTGGCCGAGTGGTTCATCGACCCCAATTTGGCTTGCCTTTTTCACATGATGGGAGGACCATTGTCCTGGAATATTTAGCGAAGCGGCCAATCTATTGGGCGATGCGTCAATGAGGTTCAGCGAGCTCGACTTCGACTGCTACTGTTTTGGAATATTCGATGGCGCTACCTGTCTGTTCGGCGGTGTGTCAATTACGATCGGCGAACTCGACTTCGACCGCTATTTGGTCATATTTGCATGGCCAGTGCTCTGTAACTTTCAGTGAGCCACATGCAATTTAGCCATTCACCGAGTGGTTCGACAACTTCTAACAAGCTTTGCCGATGGGCATCATAGTGAATAATTCTTCTAAACACGTTCCTTTCATTTAGTACTTTTTCCTTTATATTTTTTTCTACATATCTCATTTCTCATTAAGGACAATGTTAGGTGTATTTGGTGGGGTGAGGATTTGAGACCACCTTTGAATGTGGTTGGTCTGTTGCAATTTCGAGTGTCGGTGATGATCAATACCGATGACTTGAATAGTGCACTTAATTGAAAGATATGAGTGTGTGGCTACGATGAGGAAAATTGAGTTAAATAGGTCATATGTGAACTCCTAGCATCTCGTTGTGACTAGTCGGTTGTTGAGTTGATCTCTTGTGATGATCGTTGCACGCTAGCTGAAAATTGTAGAGTCTAGTTTGAGGATTGTGTCGAATGCTATGTGTCGTGAGGTTTTCTTGTAATATGTGCTTAGTGATACCTAGAACTTGCCCTGTTAGTCCAATTGATTGATTTAAGCAAACAATTGAAATGACCTTAGGCAATTTGTGAAGAGTGAACAATTAATATTATACCTCTTTGTAGCCACCTTGTGAGAGTGTGAACCTAGCTTGGCACCATTCGAGCCTATCAATTTCTTAGGAAGAAACTTGAAAAACTTTGACCTCTTTGTCCCATCACCTAAAACCTTCATGAAGTATTGGTTCGTTTGAATAGGCAACTTAGGCAAAAAGCCTAAGTTGGGGGTGTGGTGAAAAAAGAGGAAACCAAAGAAGTGTGAAAAATTATCCCTTGAAAGATCATATGAAAAAGATGGAACCCCTCAATGTTAAAAAAGGAAAGAAAAGAAAAATGTAAAAAAATGAAAAAGAGAAGAGGTTGTGCAATAAAGTTTTTGAAATAAGCAAGCGAAATGAGGCATTTAATGAATCATGCTTAAATGAACAATGGGGTGTATTGTGAACATCATAGAATGTGAAAGAGAAGGAACAAAGTGAAATGCGGGCCATACTTCATGAAGATAGAAGTCACTAAACCAAGAATGATCATACCTCTACACTCATCCCCGTAACAAGCCTTGAAAGACCTTTGTGATCGTGAGTGAGCTGAAAATAATGTTTATTGGAAAATAAGGGAAAGCCTATGGGTAGAGTCATACATGTGTTTATCTTTGTGAGTGTGAGAGTTGTTTTTGATTTCGATATTCTAAATTGTTGATGAGTCTTGTGTGAGCGTGGAATTATTATTGGTGTGAGGGAATTTCAATGCTTTTGTAGAGCTTGAACTTGCATTTGAAGCAAGCATTGTGAGTTTGAGTTCCATTTGATGATGGTTAGTCATAGTTTGAAACTTAGAGTGCACAATTGAACATTGTATCTTCAATTTGAATCTCTTGTGTGCTTACGTGTTTAGTCTTGAGTAACACTATTTGTAGACATCCTTATTAAGTTGATTGAACTTGTATTTTACTTGAGGACAAGTAAAAGTTTAAGTTTGGTGTGTTGATGAGGCTAAGAATTTGACTCATTTAGGGATTGATAATTACAGTTTAATGCCCTCATTTACCTAACCTATGCTCTAAATTGATGCCTATGTGCTGATTTGTAGCTAGGAAGACAAAAGAGCAAGACAAGAACATTAACGGGTAAAAGAGAGAAGAAAAACAAAGCTGACGGTCGCCAAAGACACTCGATAGTTTGGCGAGTGGCAACTTAGCCCGCCTAATGTTATAGTGTACTAGACCTAATGGAACACACCTTTTGGCGAATCGCCGATTTAATCAGTGAAGGAGTCCCAGTCTGCCAAAAGTTATAGGACCACTAGTGAAGATGCATACACAAAAAGGCGATCAGAAAGGGTAGAAGGTGCATCACCGATCAGGTCGGCGAGCTCGACCTAGATTGCCTATTGTTACAACATAAAACAGGTGAGAACTCAAGATAAAAAGGTGATGGATAGAGGATTTTGGCAAGTTGCTGACTTGTTCAGTGACACCCAACTTATATCACTAAATGACCCCGAAGGCCTATATTTGAAAGTGTATCAATTGATTTTTAAAAAAAGATCATGGTATCCTATAATTGTTAGACTTAGAGCTTTCAACTGAAACATTGTTTTTCCTTCATTTTGAAGAGTTTTCTAGTAGAGTTTGAATTGAGTTTTGGAATTGAAGTTAAATTGAAGCATTGTAAACACTCGAAGATTAATACCCAGCTATGAAGAACGTATTTCGTATTGATTTCTTACTTTTTATGATATGTGGCTAAAACCACCAGGCTTGGGGTGTGATTATGTGATTAAGTTCCTTAACTAGCTTATGGGTATTAGTAATTACTAATTTGATTACTGTTTTGAAGTGGTTGTGATTGGTAATTGATGTTTAATTTATGAATTGTAGTTGAAGAATGCAATTCTAACTTAGTATTATATGCTTGCTTGAGAAAGAGGTTTCAGAATTAAGACTAGCAATTGATAATTGTAGTGATTGGGTTGCTGCAGGTTCAACTCGAGAGAGTTCATCCTAATTGGATCGTACCTATTTAGCTCGAGAGAGTAGATAAATTGAGGTAGTGGGCTGTTTTTAGTTTACTGCTTGTTGAGGTTCGAGAGAACTCACTTTATTCGTGGTATGTGATCGAGAGATGGCTATTACATCTAAAGTCTGGCCTACCCACTTGGATTCAACAACTTTTATTAATTACAAATCACCTGTATAGCGAAATCGGCAATTAATTGATCACATCCCCAAGTAACCCTATCTACTTAATTTCTCTCATGTTCTCTTAGTTATTAATTAACTAACTTGATTCCCCATTTGACACTTGTTTCCAACCCCTTAGATTTTAATTGAATGATTTCAATAATTTCTATTCCTACAACTGCTTAGAACATGTCTTTCACTTTGTAACTAAAATCAAGTTGTATCACTCCCTGTGGGATCGACCCCAACTCTTTGTTAGGTTTATACTAGATTGCGATCGCCTACACCTAGTATTGGATGATGTGTAACTGCGTTATCAATCGGCAGACTAAACTTGAAATAAAGAATCACAAAAATTGGTTGGGCGAACTAGAATATCCATCGTTGAATGTGACAGATTCCTAAGTAAAAATTAAATTAGTTGAATGGTCAAAGAAGGTAGTAATCGTTGATCCGCCGAATATAAAAGGCTGACTCAATCGAGTTCAACAAGTGAGGTTCAAACACATGAAGCCTAAAGTAAAAGTGGGTGAGCTAAAGGGAAATCGGTGATGCACCATATCAGAAAAGCGAGCTCGACTAATGTTGTCGAATAGGTCAAAAGTTGAATTTTTGGTAAACGATAAATAGACAAAAGAGAGAGAAAATGTATCTGATTAGGAAGGAAGAATTTACATCATATTTTAGAGAGACTTTTCATGAACTAGTCTTTTTACCCTTTGAGAAATATTCTTTTTTTTTGGGGAGTTTTGAACAACCTTGTAATTGACATTAGAGGGTTCAAATCAAAGTGGTTGTTGAATATAAGACTTTATTTCAACTCTCCAATGGATGAAAACATAATTGATCTACTTTCTTTTCCTTTTATGATGCTTGGATAAAATCCAAATTCTAGGGGTGTGATTATGTGTCACGACCTGAGAGCATCCCCTAGTCATAACATGGCGTATTCGACCTCGAAGAAGTCTTATACAAGCCCTTAGCATATCATGAATATTAAAGCATATGAAAATAGCGGAAAATTTAAAACTTTTCTTTACAATCGAAGACTTTATAAAATAAGAGAGAGTCTATGACACTATGTCTCAAACCATCTATAACATTAGACTTTAAATCTCCTGTAAATACAACTTAGGGACAGGGCCCTTACATAAATCTAAAAACATAATAATAAAGACATAAGTGAACAAGGTGGGTTCGTCCTCGAAACTATGAGGACTCCCCAAGTCTTTATCTTCCAAGCTCCTTAGAAACCTATCTTCCAAGTATAGTACACCACATCTCCAAACCCTACACTTTGTAGAAAAAGTAGAAGAAGGGGTTAGCACAAAAGTACTAAGTATGGAAGCCATGCATAAAAACCATTAAAACATGCTTAAAAGGGACATTTAGTTAAAACCATGATTTATGCACTTTTGAACATCATCTTGAAAGAGTTGAAGAATCATAAGTCATAAACAACTCACATATAGTTCATCAAAGAACAAAGGGTAATAAACATCACCATAGGCGTAGTCTCTAATCATAGTCATAGTGCACATATCATCTATTACAAGACACACCACTCATGCATAGTCAATATCAACACAATAACATCATAATAGAACAAGAACATAGGTAACCCTTAGTTCTACTTGTGCAATGCATAGATAGGGTCCATAGTCCTATCTACACTATGTATCACCTTTAGGCCACCATGATCATACTTAACATAAGTTCATACCAACATAGGCCAATATCACATCCATACTCATTTCATAGTAAAGCCACTACTTTAGTAACCCCTAGGGAACACTTGTGTAATGTGTGATTAGCATCCCATAATACTAACCTCACTAAGCACTCCTATAGGGCTACCTTAGTCATGCACTTCATCCTTTAGACCTCATTATAAACAATAGTCATAAGTAGAGAACCAATCATGTGTACCATTTGAATATAAAGACAAGTCACTCATAGCAACCATTCCTTCAATATACATGCATGCATTCATGTCATAACAATATGTAAAGGAACCATCTACCACATCCTACCAAGTCTACTAGTGCAATGTATTAGTGAAGTCCCATACCCCCACTCCTACTTAGCAAACTTACCAAGAAGTTATAGAGTAGTTCATGCTCCATTCATTATCTTATTATTTAGGGAAGAATAACCTTAACCAACATAGACCATGTGAGCTACATGGAATCCGGTGTTCTACTCCCACACCGAAAAGAGAGTGTTCTACTTGCCAAGGTAGAACCATCATAATAGCTTCTAGGTGGAACCACTAGCTAATACCTATGTGGGTAAACATAGTTATGGAACAAGGAGATTGCTACTAGAAATAAGGACTTGCTAAACGTAAAAGGTTTCTACCTCATGAGACAACATATTGGGAACCCGGACTTGCCAAGCATAAAAGGAACCCATATGGGAAGCCGAACTTGCTAAACGTAAAAGCTTCCATCTCATTTTCATTTTCACTCAGTACTAAGTACAATTCCCTTTTAAAGTAGTATTAAGCCTTTACTTACAATTTAATTCAATAAGGAATGCATTAGGGACTTAACCCACCATTCATCATATATCTCAAAGGTTTCAAAGATGAGAATAGCCTTTCATCATAGAACCAACAACATGTGAGAATGTTCATTCACTTCATATTCATATAGTGTTTATGAGAATTTCATTTTATTCAACATATCAACACTACGATAATCATAACATAACATTCATACTCACATCCTTGCATACATAGTCATATCTTCATGGTCATGTACATTTCATGCATAATAGTATGTAAAGGTGCATATGAGAATTAGCTTTTCAATTGACACCATAGACATATCATATTCATATTTATGCATGGAGTGTGTGTGCGCATGATTGTCCTTACAATGGCACAACAACAACAACATTAACATCATACAGACACCTCCCTTGTCAAGAAGGGGGGGTCATAACATATACATAATATCCCAACTCATGCACAATTCACATACATTGCATTTAAGGATCTTTGATCATGTAAGTCACATATCTAATATTCATCATTAAAGTACATCATTCATGGCATGTATATAATCATATAATCATTTGGGGATTATGTGGGTAGGATCCTTCCACAAGAGAACCTCATAAAATTCAACATATAGACCATACCATGTTCATAACATCTCATACATATTCATAATGTATCATACTTAGTCATATCTAGGGTTGTAGGGAAGAGGGACCTTGTCTCAACACTACAATTCATACTAACAAGTAAGCACCTCCACCATAAGTGGATCAAACCATTCATTCAAAGGATATATAATAAGTAAACATCTCCCCCACAAGTGGATCAACAATTCAATAGAAGGCTACTTACCAATTGAAAACCTTCATTCATAGCCATCAAGGCTTTCTTCAAAATTCAACCCTATTTTCTTGATATTCATACATCATATAGGATAACCTCATAATACAATAATGAATTTCATAATAACATACTAGATTCTCATCCTTCAATCATCATTCAACACAAGCTAGGGTTTAGAATTGAGAAAGAAAAGGGAAATCATGGGTCTTGTGGGGAATTGTTCAAAAACCATAAGTATTACATGAATTCATCCACAAACATTCATATATAATCATAAATAACCATTATAGATCAATGGAATCGATTTTAGAAAGAGACCCACGAATTTGATTGAAAACCTAGAAATTGGGGATCTTTGGAAACTTAGTTGAAAGGGCTTCTTGGTGATAGCTAACCAAGAATAAAGGACTCCCATACCTTAGCCTTAGAATCCCACAAATTTCGTGATGAAAAGCTTCCATCTCCTAGCCCTAGCTGATCTCCTTCTATGTTCTTCAATGGAGCTTTTTGACAGAGAAGATTTTTGGGAGGGAAAAAGAGTTGGGCTTTTATTTGGGTCTTGGAATAATTGATTTAATTGGGTGAGTTTTGGGGTTCAAATGGCTTAAATAGGGGTCCTAGGCTTGGGGAAAATGAGATATCCTTGAGTTAAAACAATTGGGAAAAGATCCAATAAGTTACTTGCTGGAAATTGCCGAAATGGCATCACTGAAGCCTTCACGGACCGTGATCATCACCACGGCCCGTGAAACGGGTCGTGAAGATTTTCCAGCCTGACAGTGCTTCAATATTTCGGGAATCATGTTTTACTCCGAGATTAGAATTGGGCAAACTTGATGGAGTTGGAAAGAGAACTCAGAGACCTTTAATTATATAGGTCATGGCACACCTAATTCGTTTTGAGCTAAGAGATATGACCATTTGAACTTGACCCTATACTCTAAGTTTAATGGAAAGCCCTTCATGTGAGGCTCCACGAGTTGTGGTGCCTCTCGTGGTCATGATACAGTATCTAGGAAACCTTCCCCTTAAGCCCTAAAAATCTAAGGCACCACCACGAGCCTTCCCACGAGTCATGGTCATCACCACGAGCCGTGAAATGGCTCATGTAGAGGGGCTATTTTTGGGCAGCCTTTGTTTAGCCACTACCTATCCTACCACGAGCCACACCACGAGTTGTGGTCCTCACCACGAGCCGTGGTGGTGGTCGTGGAAGGTGAGGCATTGTCCATGAAAGAGTGGACTGCCCTAGTCCTCTTCCTTGGCTCTAACCCTCAAACTTAGCCCTCGCTTAGTCTACTAGTTTCCGAACGTCATGGTCGTTTCTTGACGTTTGATCTCTAAAATCACCAAACTAGCTTCAATAGCCATTTTTCATCATTTAAACAAGTTTTCAACTATAAACTAACATGTGTCTCTAGTTCAACCTACTAGATTTAGTCTAGCCTTAGCTAGGTCTTACTAGTTCGTACAGGGTGTTACATTATGGGGTTGGGTCTTGATTTAGTGTAGTTGGTCTTATGTATTGCTCTGTATTATTGTTGTTCATTCATTAATTTGAGTTATTTAGCATGGGTTAATTGATGGGTTATGTTTGCAAACCTAATCCTAGTCTATATCTTCAATTGATGCTCAAAAGTGATTAATTGAAGTGGGTAAATAGCTTGATGCATATAATCTAGGTTTGATTTCTATATTTTGCACAAAAGAGAAATTATGGTTCAATTCTAGTTGCCAAATACGCTCGAAAGAGAGATTCTAGTAAGTTATTGGGTTGATTTGTAATTTACATAGATGAGACCTACATGAGATTCAATGGTATGATGCTTTGAGATCAAATGAAGATTAGTTTCATTGAAGATT
>JAJOOR010023242.1:0-11408 GCA_036250505.1 Solanum acaule | reverse complement strand
GTTTATGCCTTTACCTCTGTTGAATGGGGACCTGTTGAAAGAGATAAATATAAATTGAGTCGTTTTATGTTAATTAACCGTTTGGAGTAGTACATTTTGCACTTCCTCTTATATATTGCATAAAGTACCGTCTGCTTCCTGATTCTCTGAAAAACTTACTTGATGCTATCTAAATCGTCAGTTGAGCTTCGTGATGCGTATGGTGACCTAATATCAGTCACACTTCCTGTTGAAATAGGACAGGTTAAACCTGTTCTAACAGTGTTCAAGTGCTTTATGACAGAAATTAACGCAATATGCTGCAGGTGGAAAAACAGACCTTTTGTGTCGCTGCTGATTTGTGCATAATGTGTATCAGCGAAGCCAAGCTTAGCACCTAGAGAGGAGGTGGAATGATTCTGCTGCACGGGAGTTGGTGAAATGGGAACTGGAGAAGATGCATTCTTTGTCGATTGAACTTTGCCTTTGGCAATTACATAAACTGTGCAAAAGCCAGGTATGACTTTGGACACCGCGGTTGGGACATCCATCGTCTTGAATCTTGTAAGTCAAAAATGTCGTAAGTAGCTAGATATGAAATTGTGCAATGTTGTTGAATACTTCAACTTATTGGAAACAATAGAAAATAGTACCTGCTAACAAAACCGTTCCTTGATGCAGCGCCCACCACCAGATTCTCTATGACATTGGCTGTAACATAGTCACTTATGGAGGTCGCTATGTCTATGCCTTCAATTACAACTTCATTGACTTGAATCTACGACAAAGAGAGATAAGATGATTCAGAAAATGAAACGACATCTGCAAGAACACGAGGAAGATTGACCGTGTAAGCAGCAACGTGCACTTACATTCTTTCGGTTGCAGAAGCATCGGAAAGGTAAGAACAACTCCTTTGCTTGACTATCAGGATCACTTCTATATACTCTGGGAGTTCCATCACTCACATCTGAGAAAGAAACGTTGTTCGAATAATAGGTTTAAAGCCAGAGCTGGATATAGGCTTTGAATAATAGGTTCAACTGAACTTAATACTCTCGACATGAATTACAGATATATAAGTAGAAAGAAATTACTTTAGTTTTAACAAATATTAAATTCTAAATTCATAATTTGAGAACTACATAGGTTTAAGATTGAAAGCATCACGTTTAAATCTTGCATGTGTCTATCTTTTGAAGCCAGAACATATACCTCTTATCAACAAATAAAAAAAAACTTTCATGTCATTTTTTACGGCTTTATATGGTTTGGGATAAACACTGCGTGTAGGTAAGTTTTCACCCTTTTCTATAAAGAAAAAAAAAAGTTACCTCCAATTTACCAAAAGAGAGAATGATAGGATAAACATTTCAGCCAAATCATTTACCAAACTAGAGAATTCTTGAAACAATTGAAAATGACACAATAAAAGATTAAACACAAAAAGAAGAACAAAAACACAAAACTAGCAATGTACATCAATATGAATGACATCAAAGAACCAGAAAAAATCATCAATATTTCCTATTGATTTTCGTCGATTTTTTTAAAGAAAAATTCAAAACAAAAGATTATATAAGGGAAGAAAAAAAAACCTGCATTAGGAAGGGAAACAGAAGGTCTAACTTTAACATGAAGAAGAGTAACATTTTTGCCTTTTCCAATTAAAGTATCAACAGCCCATTTTAATGCATATTGGCTTCCTTTATCTTTATCTATTGCAACTACTGTTGCCTTGTTTTGATCTCCAGTAAAACTCCTTTGGCTCATTATAATATATGATCTTTTTCAACAAATTTATTCCACAAAATCACAAACACAACAATAATTATTGAAAATATTCAATTTAAGATCAATTCTTAAATTGTTTCTTTCAATATGTATAGGGACCTCAAAAAGGTCCCAAGTTTCTTTATGTTTTTTTTCCCTTTGTTTAGTTTCTTTCTTCTAAATATGTTTTTTTTTTAAAATTTGTTGTTGAAATTCTTTTCTCTCTATATGTATATATGTTAATTCATTTTGGAGGCTCTAGGAGTTTTGCCCATTTATCAAGCTCGTCCAGGAATTTGTTTTTTCATTTATTTAATATTAATTTTCTTTTAGGGTTCTAAGTTTTAAGGTTGTCTTAAAACATTGACTAATTCTTGGACCAGAAAAAATATATATTTGACTAGAGAAGACGTGGCATGGAAACAAATGTTTTTTTTTTTTTTAATAATAATGTTTGTAGCTGTGATTTTATTATTTTTCCAAGTTAAACGGTTCAATGTAGCATAAAATAATAATAGGTGGCAAGTCATAAGATCCTGAGTTACTAATAATTATTACATGTCATAGTATACTACTAACAATATGAAAATATAAGTACGTCCATTTACCAAATTCATGTAACATGATTTTAAATACTTTTGATTAAGGTGTTCATTATGATTTTGGAAAATGGTGTAACAAGTTATACTTGATCTTCATATTTTTATTGGTCTTTAATTTGATGACTAGGCATGTCATGTCATCTAACATGTGACATGATTTTAATTTGTAGTGGCACTTTCATTTAGATAACATGCTACATTATTTTACATATAATAACATCAATCTAGGTCTCTAGGATAAACTGATATCTTGGGCTGAAAAATGAGCTCATAGTATTTGAAGTCCAACTCAATAATATTAGAATTAGAGAATAACTAAAGCTTTTAGGGATTTTTGATGTCTAGTTTCTATTCTCCATAAAGCCTTCTTTTATAGGGCTAAAAATTTTAAAAATGTGAATTAACAATACACTATTTCGTAGCGCATGCGTATATATTCTAACGCCTCACTTGGATATGATTGAAGTAGCTGGTTGACGTGTAACTCGAGATTGATGGTTGGACATTTGATTGCCATTATGACTGCCCAAGTCTGAAGGCTCCTTGCGACATAGTAGGACAAAACGTTCTCTATTCTCCCTTGATTACAAACAAGACATTTCTTCGTATTTTGGTCTCTCTACGTATCGCGGTATGCTTAACTCTTTTCACCCTATATAACAACAATCATTTTTATTATACCAATATATATTCTTAATAAAATTACTCCTTTATAACATCTATCTTTTTCTTAGTGATACAATAGTCAACCATCTTTATACAAATAAGATCCTTGAGATTATCACTAATAAGTGTAGAGATTTTGGCAAATATTTTAATAGTTCAACATACGGATTTATGATAAAAAGAAATAGTATTACTATTCTTATTATTTTTCAACTCAATCTTTTTACAAAGTGTTGATTTTTATGCATCATATTGGTCCATTACTTGGAAAGAGTGTAATGTGAGTAACAAATTACTAATTTGATAAAACCAAAGAGAGGTTAGGAGGTCAGCGAAGGCGACGGTGGTGCATTTAGCATGAAGGTTAAGTAATTAATATTGTTCCATATTTTTATTTGTTATTTTTAATATATTAAAAAAATATAATTATTCTCTTGTTTTATCCTTAACATAATTATTTATTTCTCAAATCTTTTCTTCAGAGAGGTAAGACTATACACCAATTAATATAGGTATTTCGATAAAATACTTATATTAATCATTGTTTCTTAAGGAAGAAAAAATGAACGGAGAGAGTATTTTCTAATATACAAACCTGAGTTGGAATCCAGTTCCAATACAAGCAGTTAAGTTTCCTTTATTTTAAGCTTAGTTAAGCAAAATGAGTTTTGAGCTTTTGAAAGATATTAAGAAAAACATACTTTAGGTAAACTTAACCTAGAATTTAGCTCAAGAGGTAAGGACCGTCCATACCATATAAGGTGTATAATTTCCCTTCCCAAACCAGATGTGGAGCTGAACACTCATTCACATGTCCAAGATTGAACATCTGGACTCTGGAGTGTAAGATGAAAATCCAATATCAAATAAACAATGAATTAAGAAAATCAAGACTTCAATATCATAACGAAAAATGAACCTTGAACCTAATTAACTGACTCTCAAAGTTTCATATTCCTATCAATCCATCTCTTGATGAGGTTGATAGACACAATAATCTTCGTTCTTCTGTTGTTTTTCCTCATCGTTACCTGAAATACAAAGAAATAGCCTCTCATACGCAGCAACCATTTTCGTTGCAGTAAACATCTTCAACCCCCTCTCCCTAGCAAACCTGCCTTTTTTCTCCAAATTTTTCTTTCCCCCTTCCCAAACTTCATACAAAACTTTCTTCAATTCACTTACTGTAGGTGAAAATGTATAGCCCATATCTTCGTTGACAATAATAGAACCAGTAAAACTTGCTAGTTTTGTCGCCATCACAGGCTTACCTGTTAAAAATGCTTCCAATGGTACTTGATCTAAACCTTGAGCTCGTAAAGTTGGATGTACAAATATATCTATTGCATTGTAAAACTCCGCCAATTGAGCACGTTCTAATGGTCCTAAAACCATCACATTTGGTCCTAGCTCTTTGTATCGATCACCCCATGGACCATTTCCAGCTATTAGAACGATCACACTATCCTTAAATGTCGAGTTCTCTAGGAAGATTTGTTGTAATGCTTCAAACATTAATGGATGTCCTTTATCTTTAACCAATCTACCAGATAATCCTAGGATTATCGATGACCTTGATCTATCTTGGTTGATACCTAATTTCAATCTAAAATCATTGCCTTTTGAGACATCTGGTTTAAAAATTTCCTCATCTACTCCATTTAAGATGATATGAACGCGTTCTTCTGGGATCATATAGATCCTTTTAAGTACATCTCCAACGTGATCACTCGTGGCAACATGGTGAGCATAGTATTGAAAGAACTTTACCTCTTCAACAACTTTCATCATTTTGCCATCACTGATCACTTGTTGTGACGATGAATCTAGAGGATTTCTTACGAGTTCTTGTATGATATCAGAATGTATAGTCTCATAAGCAATTCCATGCCAGCTAACCGCGACATTATTCAGGTAGGTACTTGATTTTGTTAGTCTGAGACCTACACTCTCTGAATGTATAACATCAAAGGCCTTTGTCGCATTTTCTTCTAAAAATTGCTTCCAAGCAACAACTTGATTTAGATATCCTGAACCTATAGGCCTCGAGATGTGAAAATGGAGATTACTCATGATACTTGGAATATTCGCGGATGAAGAAGTTGTAAAGATGTGAAGGTCATGTCCGCGTTTAGCTAAGGCAAGATAGAGTGTTAAGGCGTGTCGTTCCATACCTCCAGCTTGGTTTTTTTCTGGCCATTTCCTGACAAAGAGACCAATTTTAAGGAGTCTTGTCTGAGGTGTACGACGTTGTTGTTTTGATGAAAAGACAAGTTGGTTCCAAGCTTTTGGAAATTTGAGGAGATTAATTGGTTCCATTAATAACATTTCTTTGTTATTTTCTACTTGATTATGACAATAGCCATAACCAATTGAATAAGACCAATAGAGAAGAGGAATGGATGAGAAGATTGATAAAAAAACAAGAATAGAACAAGAAGATCTGAAATTGAAAGAAGTGTTTTGATGTTTTGCCATGACAAGAAGATGGAGTAGGAAGCAAGAAGAAATTAAAGTGTACCATCACTATATCAAGTGTTCTACGAGATTAAATGTAATTTATCTACGTGATATGACTCAGTTTTACATACTTCCCTTATATTTTAAAATCAAATACTTACACCCACTATTTCACTATCAAAAATAAAGGTTTTTTCCATTGCGAATTAGTAAAAAATTGTGCTATCAAATATGATTTGGCATAATATATAAATTTACTCTTTAACTTGGTCTCAACTCATCCGCCCTTCAACTCTGGGTGTACACAAGTAGGCACTTAAACTTGTTTAAAATTGTACAAATAGACACACGTGCTACATGACAATTTGAGTCCTAGGTGGTGTCCTGCGTGTATTATGTCACGTTGGACTCATGTCTACTTGTTCAACTTTATATAAGTGTCTACTTGTGCATACTCAAAGTTGAAGGATATAACTGTGAAGTGAAATCAAATTAAAGGGAACATTTATGTATTAAGTGATATGATTTCCTACTTATTTTTTGCCTCATTAGTTCACTGAAATAATGCATCATATATGGAAATTAAATTCTTACTTATTAGTAAGAAGTTTCCTATTTATTTAATTTTTATGAAAAACATGATTTTTTTTTCATATCCATTCAATTAAAATATATGTAAAAATAGCTACTTAACATTTTTCACCAGGAAAATAGTATATTTTTTTAGTAGTCTACTATGGAAATCTTACATTTACAAACCGGCCCCCATGAGATTTATGTGTAACCAAGTATATTTAAATGTAACTATCATAAAATGTTTTTACGGAGATAAACGAATTTATTCGTGCCTTCAATAAAAAAAGAATAATTTTCTTAAAAATGTTTATCTTTTGAAACTTATAAATAAAGGAAATAAGTAAAATGTTTATCTTTTGTAACATATATTAACCATTATTAGTATTAGCTTTCTCGAACTTTAAAAATATGTAAATTATTGTAATTTTATTTGTTTTTCAGAATTCAGAGTATCTTATATATACATAATTAGATAAATTTTAACTTATATAGGTGTCAGTGGTAGAATTTTCTTAATAGTTAATGTATAATATTGAGGGTATAAGTATTTAATTTTAAAATATAAAAATTCTATTGGTAACTGAGTGATCTCCAGTACAAAAGTGTTAAGTATAATTAACTCTTTTATTTTGGAATTAAAATAGTGTATTTCTGTTGCAGATCTAGCACGGAGCTTTAAGTTGACCATAATGATTTATATTTAATCTGCGCACATTTCTCCATAAATTTAAGTATCGTGTTAAATTATTTATCATAATTTTTTTTAAATAATTATTTTTTTAATAGATATATCAATTTAAAAATGAATAAGTAATTAAGAACGAGTGTGTATTAAAAAAGTCAAATAAGTAGCTCCTTGTCTTCTTTTGTATCCGTAGGCTGAGGAGCGAAAAAAGGAATCCGCCCAAGATTTAATAGACATATATCTCGTAATCCGTAGTGAACCTTTTAATTAGTTCTCATATTTTGTCTATTACTAGTATTCTTGTTTCTTGAGACTTTTCTAAATTTAATAATTTAAGATGTCTAGGGACCCTAAATAGGTCCTTTTTTTAAATGAATTTAGCTTTGTTTAGTTTCTTTCTTTCTTCTCCCACATAGTCAAAGCTTCCTCCGTTTTAATGTTTTTTATTTGATTCGGAGTTTAAAATATATAGAGATTTTTTAATTTTTTGTGATCTTAAACTAAAAATATATAAAATAGATTGAAATGTACTTTAATGTTGTGGTCTTAAACATAATATAGAAAGTTAGTTAAAGAATTGATTAAAAATTAAAGAATTTTTAAAAATGAACTAAAAAGAAAGGTGAGATAATATTGGCAGTCTAAAATCTGAATCATCTTTGCCCGTTTATCAAGCTCGTCCAGGAATTTATTTGGTATGCATTTTGTATTTTATTTCTTTTATGGTTCTGAATTTCTGAGGTTATCTTAAAATTAGAGGTGAATTTTGAATTTTATTTTTTTTTGAATTCAAAATTTTATAATCATCATTTGTTAATAACTGGATTTAAACATAATCTTGGTATATATTTAATAAACTTCTTTTAAAAAAAAATACACAATCTAAACAAAAGTTACTAAATTCGATTGAATCTGTATCTGAATTTTTAGCTCCCCTGCTTAAAATAAACATTGACTTGAGAAGACTTGGTATAGAAACAATTTTGCGAGAGGGAATGGTTTTTGTTTTTTTTCTTTTCTAAAGAAAAAAGAATGAGATTAAATGATAGCTATGAAAATAAAAGCGGTTATGTTAGATAGGTTTGGACATGGATCGTCTAAGTAGAAAAACCCGATCCGATCTAATTTTAATGGTGAGTTCAACGATTTTAGCTCCAATTGAAAGATCCATAATTCATTGTTCTTGCATGCTTTTGGATTTACTTAATTTTTACAAGCCCCAAATATAATAAACTAGATAAAGTTTAAAAAAAAATGAAAAGAAAAAAAGTGAAGGCAACTAGCTAAACTAGATTCATCAAGGACAATTTACATGTTCCTTTGCTTCAATTGAATCACAACAAAAAAACACTTAACTTCATTTTTTCTTTCTCTTTTTTTTGTTTTCATATTTATTTATTTGTGGTTTCATTGACCAATATATACGACCCCCAACCATGCATCAAACAAAATAAAAGTCCCATCCCATATTTACCATGATGATTTTTGAACAAATAAAAAAGTGTTACACACGAACTATGAGTATGTATAACCAGCACTCTTCAAATGTTCATAGAAACTTGAGTATAATCATCAGATAATCCTCTTGTAGAGTAAAAATCATCATCCCCATCTCTCTCTTTTACTTCCTCAATCCTCTCCATTGCTTCCTTCATATCAAACCTCTTTTCCATATCAAGATCACAACAACCCAAAGCTATCTTCAATAACTTCATCATTTCCCCCTCTGAATTCGTCGTACCCCTCATTTCCTTCTCGAATACATCTACCTCCGTCATATCCTCATTTACCACGGACCTTACCCACGTAGCCAAATCTGTGTCACTCCCCTTGCCTTGTTGCAAGAAATTAGACGGGAATTTGCCCGTTATGATCTCGAGGATTAATATTCCAAGCGTCCACACATCGTTTTTACGTGTGATACGACCACTATGTTTGAATTCAGGAGATTTGTAAGCAATCATGTGTTCTTGAGCGTGTTCTAGGTTTACTACGGGTAGTAATGCATAGTCCGTGAGGAGGGGCTCGTAGGATTCATTCAGAAGCACGTTCGAGGACTTGAGGTGACCGTGGGGTGCTGTCAAGCTTGGTAGCTCGTTGTAGAGGTACAATAGTCCCTTGGCTACTCCCTTTACGATTTTCAATCGAGTTGGCCAATCAAGACTTGGTTGCCCCCGCGATTTATTACCTGAAAAAAGCAATATGTTCAATGAGATGATCACAGAGTTCATCATAGTAAAAACATAATATCTTAGATGAGATGATCACACGTCATATCATCACTCTACTAGAGTAGGTAGAGAAAACAACAATTGAGCCCTCTTCAAAAGATTTGAGTTGCATATCAACTCAGTTTTAAAATGAATTTGAATAAAAAAAAGTCAAAATAGATTGATAATATAATAAACTGGTAGCTCAAATCATGATTTTATGATCTAATTTTACTGCGGGAACTTAAAAGTATGAAACACGTACCATGAAGATGAACTGCAAGGCTGACATTGTTGACATACTCTGAGACCAAAAGCTTTTCCTCTTTCCTATAGTAAAAAGCTACAACAGGAAGCAAGTTCTTATGACTCAACCTACCTAGCCTTCTCATATGCTCATGAAAATCTTCCTTGCCTACATTATTCATTTGCCTAAACCTTTTGACAACCATAACACGTCCCATGCTAAGTGCAGCTTTATAAGTCGAACCAAATACACCACTACCCAATATTTCAGCTGAAGCCTTTAATAGATCTGGCAAATCAAACTTTTCAATATCATCTTTTAAGAATAGAAGTTTTTGTATTGCTTGTACTTCAGGCCTCTTATTGTTATTTAGTCCACCGGTCCCCTCTGGAGACTGGTCAGGAGCAGGAGCAGCCATTGTTTGATTGCTGCCCTGTTCCATTTTGTTTAGATCTGCTGCTGAGGGCGCCCCTGTTTGGTTAGTAGCGCCCCCTGCAGCTCCAGAGGGTGTAGGTGTTGGTCTTGTTTCGGATTCGGGTGTCTGCTTGCCCCGACGAAGAATGATGATAACAACAATAATTGCTGCTACTGCTGCTGCAACTGCGATAACCACCAATATAATTGTCCAGAGAGCTACTTTTGGTTCACTCGTGCATTTCGATAATGGACCATCACAAAGATCATTACCTGTATTATTTTACCAAATGAACAAAAATGAGACCATGTTTAGATTAACTCAATATTTTGAAGTTAAGATTTAGATATTTAAAAACTATATAAAAATTATTATGAACTACAATTCTTCTAATGTCAATATGAGGAAGAACTATTGTTAGAATGTGGGTTAAAGCACCATATGGGGAATGTGCTGATCGTCTGCTAATATGGACTTTGACAATCTTCCCCTCGTGAGTTAACTTTTGAAATTTAGTTAGACTGTCATATCTTTATATGGTGTCAGAGTCAGGTTCATCTCTGTTTTAGGTGATGGTCGTGAAAGAAGTGTTAAAGAGTCTCACATTGATTGGGAAATTGATTGATGATCTGCGAATATGAACTTGATCAAACCTTGCTAACTTCTAAGGTGGAGTTAGGCATACATGACATAACTTTACGACTACATTTTAAAATGTAGACATTTGTGTACGTCGTAGCTAGATAAGTGTTAAAATATTTTCAAAAAATGGTATTTATCCTACACACGAAAGAGCAATGTACAAAACAAAAAAAGAAAATTACCTTCAAATGCTGAAGGTTTGAGACTAGTAAGGCCATGAGGAATTGGACCCTCAAGAGAGTTGTGAGCAAAATTCATATCCATAAGTCTCTCTTGAACAAAATCAGGTATTTGGCCTTCAAATTTGTTGTTTTCAAGTCTCAATTCTGTAAGCTTAGGCAATTGACCCAAAACAGATGGGATTTTACCACTAAATTGATTATTAGCAAGATGAAGTTTTTTTAACCAATGCATCCCTTCAAAAAGAGTATTGTCAATTTGGCCAGAAAACTTATTATTTGTGAAATAGGCCGTTTTTAACCCCGCAAGTTTACTTAAATTCGGTAATGGTCCTTCAAAATTATTGTTCATAACACTTATGGTCCTGAAATTAGGCAAATCTTTAAGAGCATCCACATCTATTGTCCCACTTAAGCCTTTACTCTCCAATTGCAACCCGAAAACGAATCCGTTTTCGCAAATAACATTATCCCAATTGGGTTTATCTGTATTTTTATCGCAAGGCGATACTTTCGCATTCCAATTAGCGGTTGCGCCATTTTTCTGCAAGGACTTGCTAAATCGAAAGAGAATTTCTGCCTCAGAACTATCCGATTTGATCGGGACAATGACTAGTAATAATAACATGACGAGGATTAAGAGATGATGGTGGTGATGACGATACTGGCGATTGTGGTTGCTATAACGATAAGCCACCGACATTGCATAGACTAGTTGTAGGGGTGCGCACACTTGTGGGTGCGCGCCCTTTACAAAGGACAATTACAAATGAGAAAATACTATGATTTAGAGGGCATGCAAAAAGAATTTCAACATCTCTTAGGGAAATGGGATTGTGTGGGCATGCATGGGGAAGCACAAAGAGGAGAGAGATGGGAGGGAGGTGAGGGAGAGAGAAGCTTAGAGTTTGAGAGGTGCTAAGAGTAAGCTTGGAGAAATGGACAAATGGAAAGTAGGGAGTTCAAAGTTGACA
>JAJOOR010023241.1:0-11521 GCA_036250505.1 Solanum acaule | reverse complement strand
ATGTGCCACATAGAATTGTTTACCTTCAGCTTTATATATATATATATATATATATATATATATATAGATTTGTTTGGAAAGTCATATTGTAAATTTGAATTTGGTGTAATTAATTATTGAGATAATAATTACACAATCCTGATAACTAGGAAGACCTATCTGGTTTATCATAATATAGTTACAATAAAATTTAAAAAACATAATATTTGATTAAAAATATTTAATTACACAATTAGATCTATATATGCATGTTTGACTCAAATTTATGCAACTTGTATGGTATGTTCAATTCTAGAAGGAGAAAGAAAAATGAGAAAAAACTAGCTATACCTAGCACATGAATAATTTTTTTGACAAAATCATAAAAATTCAAAATTGTCAAAGTCAACCAATATGAACAAAAGTTTGGTCCATTAATATTAAAATTTTGAACAATTCAACAATAGTGGCTCATGTATAATAATTCTCAATTTCCCATACATCTATAAATACCCCCCTCCCCATCCTTCCCTCCACACAACTCAACAAAATGAACTTCTCTTCATCAAAAACATATTTCTTTCTCTTTTTCACATTAGCTATAGCATCAAGACTAATCTTGGCCCAAAATTGTGGTTGTTCATCGGATTTGTGTTGCAGTAGATGGGGTTATTGTGGAACTGGAAATGATTATTGTGGTGAAGGGTGTCAAGGAGGACCTTGTTTTAGTACTACTCCAACCAATAATAATAATGGAGTTTCAGTTTCTGATGTTGTAACTGATGCATTCTTTAATGGAATTGCTGATCAAGCTGCTTCTAATTGTGAAGGAAAAGGGTTTTATACAAGGGAGAGATTTTTCGAAGCTCTTCAATCTTATAGTAATTTTGGAACTGTTGGTTCTAGTGATGATTCTAAGCGTGAGATTGCTGCTTTCTTTGCTCATGTTACACATGAAACTGGACGTAAGTTTGCTTACACTTATTTTTCATTAAAACAAATGCTTTAGTGATCTTATAAATTTAATTTACATATCATTACACTGAAAAATTATTAAAAGGATCGGTTTTTTTTCGTCAAATTAAAAATTGGAGAAATGCAAATCAACCTTGGTTTTCTTGCATTAGATCAGCTCTTTCAAATATAAGATATCATTGTAAAACATGGACCTTAGGGGGTCAGTTTTTATTAAAAAAAATTTCCAAAAATTGACAAACATAGTCTTGAAGTTAGTTGTAGAAATGTATCCTACTACAAAAAATGATTGTTTATTTTTTAAAATAATTTACCTTTTTATTACTCGAATTCACAATTTTAAAGTTAAAGGTTAAGAGTGCTTAATTACCATCCAAAGCATCTAACTCTTGTCAAAAGATAGAGGTTCGAACCCCAATTGGTGCATTTTATGATTATGTAACTTAAAAACCCAACCTTATGAAGGCCGTATTTTTTCAAAAAAAAAATCGACCTCCAGAATCAGTTAGGTTTTGGGCCTAACTCACACACTCAAATAACTCAAAGGGAGGAGGATTGCTCAAACTTTATAAGCAGAGTAGTAGATCACTCATCTTATTAACTACCAATATATAGTAGTAAGACTTTTTTCATTGATTTTTTTACTAATCAGAACTTTACGACTAATTAATTCCTTGTCTTATTTAACCACAGATATGTGCTACATAAATGAGATAAATGGTCCATCAGGAGACTATTGTGATGAGACCAACACAGAGTACCCTTGTGTATCAGGCAAAAACTACTATGGTAGAGGACCAATTCAACTCTCATGGAACTTTAATTATGGTCCAGCAGGACAATCTATTGGATTTGATGGTTTAAATGACCCAGACATAGTAGGAAGAGATGGTGTTATTTCATTCAAAACAGCTTTATGGTATTGGATGAATAATTGTCATTCTTTAATTACTTCTGGACAAGGATTTGGTCCAACAATTAGAGCTATTAATGGACAAATTGAATGTGATGGTGGTAATCCACAAACTGTTGCTAGAAGGGTTGAGTATTATACTCAATATTGTCAACAACTTGGTGTTGATACTGGGGATAATCTTACTTGTTAGTTAATTGACAAGTTGGAATTTAAATCATATAGATGTTATGAAAATTGAATAAGAGTTTATTGTTATACTTGATTTTTGTTTAAAATAAATATACATAGTGTTGTACTCCTTTTATCCTTTTATTTGTACTTTGAAAAATATTCTTTGATACTTTCGCACTGTATTGATTATATATGAGAAGAATTACAATTTATAGTATTTTTATATGTAGTTTTTAAATTTAAAGTTTGATTTTAAAATATTTTATTTAATCTAATTAAATATAATTTAATGACCTCTGTAGAAGCAAAACGTGACAATTATTTTGAAAGGAAGACATGGAATTCTAAGATGTATGATAAGTAAAGTTCTGAGTTTGAAAAAAAATAATTCCTTAATAACTTTAAATTCATAACTTATAGATAAAGCACTAAATATTACATTTTCACCCAATTAAAGTAGAGTAATATTCTTGGTAAAAACAATTTATTTTTGTAAGAGATATTTTCACTGTTCGATATTTGATATTTTAATATACATGCTTTAGATATATATAGATAGATTAGTTTATTCGCACGGATGATATTACTTTATTGATGATAAAATTGTTAAGGAAAATTTTGTTAAATATAGTTTTCTATCATACCTAAATTTTGATGTAGATCTTAACTAAAAGATTTATAAGTGGAATGTTTTAGTATTTATTTTATTAGATTGTGTTATTATCTTTCTAAAAGAGGTCTTATCTTTGTCGTCAGCTACATTAGGTAACCTCTTGTTGGATTTTATCTAATCCCATTTTTATATAGTACTCTAGTTAGATATATAATTATGCAAAGATTTAGGGGCGGCTAAACGTGATTGGGGGCCTAAAACGAAATTTCAATTCGGGGCCTAAAATATAATCAAACCTAATATACATATTTATTCTAAATTTATTTTTCTTACACTATTTAGATGAAAATTATTACTCCCTCCGTCCCATTTTATGTGGCACCATTTCCTTTTTGGTCAGTCCCAAAAAGAATGTCACATTTTCTTATATGGTAAGTATTTAAAAGTACAATTTCTCTTTTACCCTTGTTGGTCCCACTTAATCTTAAAATAATACTCCAATACATTTATGAGGAGAGAGAAAAGTAAGTCTACTTTTTAAAGGGCAATTTGGTAAATATTTCAAAGTCTTCATTTATTTCTTAAACTCCGTGTCCGGTCAAATGTTGCCACATAAAATGGGACGGAGGGAGTAGTATTTTAATATTATTTTTTTAGTTATTAGTTTTAGGTTAGATTTTATTAACTCAACATTGAAAAACATCATTTTAGTGAGACAATTATTATATGAATTGTTAACATAATTATACAAGTAATAAGTTGATAAATATTAAATAGAGATAAGATTTAGAACCATAGAATTTGACGCAAGAAGTTGATGACTTTGTATACCCCATTTTAATATGATTGTAGTAATGCTTGAAACTAAAATTTAAAACGAAATTAAAAAGAATTTGTAATTCACTTTGTTCAACACTTTTCACTATTATCTTATTTTTAACAAAGTACAAAAGATGTTAAAATGGGCAAAATAATATATTTTTAAAAAAAATTATACTTTTTATCATAAATAATCAATTTTTTCTATAACAATTTTAACACATAATTTATTCTTGATAAATATTTTGAGGCCCCGAAATTTGGGGGCCTAAGGCAAAAGCCTTATTTCCCAAAGCATAGAGCCGGCCCTGAGAAAGATTAATCATGTAAAGATTACTATATATCGTATGGATTAATTGAGATTATTTTTTGTTTGGTTTAATTTATTACATATATTTGTTCATTTTTTTAAATAAAAAACAAAAATATTCTAGTTAGCCATTTTTAACATTTTAAACCATGCATTATTTAAGGTCGACATGACTATATCACATTTTATAAGTGAAATTTCAAAACTTTGTGCTATAGGTCACTTTGGGTTATAACTGACCTCAATGGGCTGGGCTGGGCTTGTAAGACGTTCTGGGCTTGATATGCTGTAGTCTCAGCCCAGTAGTTCCCTTTTCACTTTTAAATTTTGGATCCGCTTTTACTTGTGGGTGTCAATTGAGGATTATATATGTTGGGTGATAGTAATTGTTATGGATAGTAGCTAGTGGCAGGGGTAGAGCTACAGTGTTAAATGGGGTTCGGACGAACCCACTAGCTTTTACGTAGATCCTATATATGTACAAAAAAATCATGTACATATATTTAAGGCCTAAGTCATCTCTGGCCACTCAAAGTTGTCCGCATTATTCACTTAGACACCTCAATTGAGACTTGTACCTATTGAACACCTCTCCCACATTAAATTGATACCACTTGAACACTTTTTGCCTACATGGCATTTTGAGTGTAATTCACGGCTAATGAGCGCGTGACAACATTTTCTTACATTTTTTTTTTTAAAAAAAAAGAGTCTGTCTTCTTCCTTATGTGCCATTACTCCTCCACCTTTCTTCTTCCTTTTGCTGGTTGCCATTACGCCTCCACCTTACAACCAAGCAGCTACCGCCGTTGCCGCCACAATCATCCACCAATAACACCCTTCTTATCTTTCTGCTTATTCGGATCTTGCCGGCTGGTGATGATGAGTTTGTCACTCATACAAGGCTACTTCTTGCTAGAGGAAGAACAACAAGAACCTCAGTACGATAAATCCGACGACAACGAAAACGATAAAGTTTCACATAATCGTTATAAGTTTTTTCAAGCCCAATTTCTTCATCTTTCGAGCTTCCGTCTGCCCTTGACGCCTTGTTCGAGTAAAATTTCTCTGTAATTTACTCTTCTTCTTCTCTTTTTCAATTGGAGCAGCAAAATACTAATCTAAATGGATAGGCAATAAGAAATTAGCTATTATCCTTTTTCATCTTATTATGTGAAGTGCAGTTAGTATGAAATTAATTATTGAAGATTTTAACTACGCTGGAGCTTAATGGACGTGGGTGGAAATTGGAAAGTGGTACGGTGGTGTGATAGCAGGGGAAGGGTTTGGGTGGTGGGAGGGTGGGGTTACATGTATTTTTTTTAAATAGTAATAATTTTTTTTTCACATTTTAAAATAATTTAATGAGATCCAAATAACACATGTCATTATTTAATTTGTCAAATTGCCACGTCAAGGCGAGTGTATTTCACTCATTTTATACTTTTAGCTAATTGTTGAAAAAATGTTCAAATGGTTCAAATTCTAAGGGGTAGAGGTGTTCAATAGGTACAAATCTGAATTCAAGTGTCTAAGTGAATTATGCAGACAACTTTAAGTATCTGTAGATGACTTAAGCCTATATTTAAATATTGCATGCAAACCCACATCAAACTAAGGTGTGTGGCGCAGTGGTAAGTGCGGGCAGCTCGGATTGTTTGGTTGGGGGTTTGAGCCCCACTGGCTACTATTCATTTTTTTTGGATTTTTTTTTTTTTGGATTAAAAATGTGGTTTGTGCCTATCTTTTACCCTCCTTTAATTCAATTTTTCCTATATAGATTTTTCTAAATTCTTTTTCAAACAGTAAAATAGAAAATTCATAATTGAAAATAATAAAAAAGTAGTGTCATACTCCAAAACAACATCTGATTATTAATTTCAGAATAGATAATTGTAAGAAACAAAAATATAGTGTCATACTCTAAAACAACATCTCACTATTGATTTCTTTGAAGCATTCAATAAAATGTTAACCTAAAATATTTATTTTTTTAAAGTTAGGGTTCTAATTTTTACTACCTTCCTCATTGCTACTGCTTGTTGTCAAAGTGCTTACCTCTGCCCTGGTAAGTACTATTTACTCTTTTCAGTTCCTCCTCGGCTCTTCCTTTTCTCTTTTTTATTTGTCTTTACATTGTATAACAATTTATTCAAAGATCTTATGTTTAATCTTTGATTTTAAGACTGTTCCACGTATTAATAATTGATTATATTAATTAAGTCATTGTTTGCTTCTTGAAACTTCAACTTTCAAGGCAAAAGTGGTTCAAAGGTGAAGCAAGTAAAACCTTCCCTTTAGGTCCCAACAATATTAATGATGAATTTAATAATTTTAATTTTACTTAAAATATAATTGAGATTATAGAAAAAAATGTTCAAAAGTTATACTAAAATATAACACTCATCTACCTTTTACCAAATTTTTTTTTTAGAACTTTGAAATAAACAACTCAAATCTTCATATTAATAAATGAAGTATTTGAAAGTGTACCAAATGCTGCATCATTTTTGTTTTCAAAACATAACAACTTGTCGAGTGCAGTTTAACCGATTGTTATATTAGTCAAATATGTTGTTCTATTTTAAAATTTTAAAACCCACAAACATCAAATCCTGGCTTCGCCTCTAGCTAGTGGTAATAGTGTTTGACATTAGTGATTAATAGTAATTGTTGATCATGATAGTTGGTGGTAGGCAGTAATAGTTATGGTGGAGGTTAATGATAGCTAATGATAATGGTGAATGATCACAACAATTGGCGATACATATCGATGGATAATGATGGTATTTAATAGTCAGTAGTGATTGATGATGATAGCTAATGATAGCTAATTATGATGATTTACAACAATGGTGATCGTAAGTGACGTTAACAATGACAATTAACAATAAATTTAATAAATGAAATAATGATAAATTATATATATTAAATATAAATATTTTAATAATCATCCAAAATAAAAGAGCCATACTATGATACTCTAGTAAGAATATTCATTCTAATGATCTCAAAAATACCTACTTTTTTTGTCATTCTCCAACCTTCCAAAACTAGCTAATATGACTTTGATTGGTCCAATGGAGTGTAGTATGATAGAGACAAGATTATATATGAGTAACAAGTGGACGGCTAATAGGAAGCCACGATACCCCATTTGATACTTTCGTACGAATAACTCATTATTTAATTAATTACTAATATTATAACAAGGTGACCAATTAATTTAATCACAACTTTATCAGTTGGCACCGTCCTCTTAACTCTTTTCTCTATTTTATTTGAGTGCTTAGGAGAAGTTTCACTTCATTGTTCTAGATTGTTCCATTGACATTTTGATTATTTTATTAGTGCTTCTTAAACCCCCCCACCCTCCCCTCTTTGAACTTTGTTCTAGTTAAAATAAAAATAATTAGGTGTTGGGAAGCGGTAATTAGTCGGACGCACAACTTTAAGTCATCGAGAATATCATAATTTTAAATAGAAAGGTTTGGAGGACGTGTGTTAGGATAGAAAATTAATAGCTAAAGAGTGAAGTGTTGTCTTATTTTTCGAGGATTTAAGCTTGTTGGTGTTTGTCGTTGTTCTAATTGGATTGTATATTGTAGATTTGCTTGTGATGTCTATCATCTTCTGTTGTTTATAGTGTTTCGATTATCATACTATTGTGTGTTGTGGTTCCTTTCTTGTAAGATTTACATTGTTCCTCTTGTTAGTTGTTACGTTTTCTTATTCTTTGTACCCGAATTTAATTTGTTATACTTGCGTTGAGGATCTTTCAAAGACAACATATCTATCTCCACAAGGTAGTGATAAGGTACGTCTGCGTACACTATAACTCTCTTCATACTCCACTTGTATGATTTCACTGATATGTTGTTGTCGTAAAAAACACACCTAAATTGTACCATTTTTTTGAGTTTCATACCTAAACTATCACTTTTTAGTTTGAGAAACACACCTCTCCCTTTTATATCGCTCTCATCATGATGTGTGTAGTATACTCTCTCTTTTATTTTAAAAAATTATCACATTACACTCCACATGGACAAAACATTCAACCCTGATAAAAATTAAATAAATTATCTGTATTAGTTAAAATTTAAAATTAAAAAATTATTATCCAAAAAACTACTACTTGTGCCAAGAAAGAATGACAAACCATAAAGTATGATAGCTAGCATATTTAAAATTAATACCTTGTTTTAACAGTTTTCCAAACAAAAAAAAATTACATGTTACAAATCATGATTGTTTGGAATATTTATGTAGTTCTAGATTGTTCTATGGCAGATTCTTTAAGAATATAATCCTAATTATGGAATTTAAGCTAAGTTGGAATTTGCCAAACGACCCCTAGTTGGAATTTGATTTACTGCTTCATGAAATATTTTTTTTAAAATAAGTAATTTACTATGTAATCTGGCTAACCTAAGTGACCTTTTTACGATAAAAAATACTTATATTCATTAGTTCATGATATACATAATGCATATTATACATTTGTTGAATATTCTTTTTTTTTTTTTGAATGAGCGTTAATTTATGTCAATAATTTCCCTCAATGTATTTCCTACATGTTCTCCTTTTAATTTTAAAAACACAATCATGGAAATGCACACACAAAAATATTTAAGCTACATAAGATGAAAATTTTATTTTTAAGAATGAATAATTAAAGTTTGCAAAGAAAATACAAAAATATTTAAGTTAAATAAGATGAAAATTTTATATTTAAGAATGAATAACTAAAGCTTGTAAAGAAAATGTAAAAAACGAAAAGCACTAATTAAAGTGGAGGGATTTATTTGTAACACAAACAACATATTCTTAAAAATTCAATGAATATAAGTTTGAATATGACAAACCAAACAATCAACATAATTAATTCTAGCCTAATTTATCCGAATATAATTTGTATCTAAACCAAAGGACCCTTGAGGCATATAAAAAAATATCTAACCCAAAAAATGAAGAAGAAAAATTCATTTCAACAATTAGCTGGTTGACCAATGAAAAGTCGAAACGTTAATATGTATGCATGAGATGAATGTTGCATGATGATGTCCATTGAAACGGTGGGTCCCATGTGAAAGATATATAGAAGAATATAGTAGATCTACAAGGAGATTTAAATCTCACAGGGAATTGCGCCACGTGTACAATTAAAATCAAATTTGAGAATTTAAATGAAAATAAAATCAAATGGTTGTTAGCCATTGGATATAATATGAGGCCCTTGTTCAAAATATCTTCTACTCCACAAGATATTTATGTCCCCTGCCCCTCAAAACTTTGCTGCCCATTTTCTTTGTTGTCAGCCACTAAATCTCTCCGCATTTGATTGATTTAAAAGTTGGTCAAATTTATTTTTAAGTTAGTCTTTTACTTTTGAAAAGTGTTTGACAAATATGAAAATAGTTAAAAATGATTTAAAATAAGTTTAAAAGTGTTTGTCAAGATAAAAAATGACTTAAAATAAGTTTAATATAATTAAAAATAAGTCAAAAATCAAAAGTAGGTCTCCATACTTTCTATTTTTTGACTTAAAAGTCATTTTGTTTAACTTAAAAACTAGTAGTACTTTTTTTAAATCAATCCAAACGGACTTACTTCAAATAACATGACGCTCGGGTACATATTTCCCCTGCCCGTTGCTTCATCCCTTGCATTTTTTTTTTATATACCTTTTGATTTGAGGTGTTAGTTGCACTCAAATTATAATATATGAAATTTTCATACTATTATACCTTTTGATTTGTGGTGTTAGTTGACCTATACTTCATACCTCAATCATGATTAAAACATTATTACCCCATAAATAAATAAAATTAAAATAAATAAGATAAAAGAAAACAATTTTTTCTTTTGGTTTTAAGTGGCTAATTGTTTGGCCAAAATTCTTGGAAGCGAACATGTTATTTTTTTCTTCAAAAAGTGTTTATATCAGAAAATTGATATCTTTGGTTAATTTTTTTTTAAAAAAATATTACTTTTGAGTAGTAGCAGCTTTGCCGAAAGCAATATTATATTAAAACTTTAGGCAAACATAAATTGTTATTCTAATATTAACAAAAGTATAATTATTACTTTCCAAAAATACTTTTTTTTCAAAAAATAGTTATAATATTTCACTTTTTTCCCAATAATACATATATAATGAATAAACTTTCGAAGTTGAGTTATTAGAATCAAATTTTTTTAACTGATAAATAAATAAATATTTCATAGATATTTCTTTAAACGAGTAGAGGGACTAAATATTGTAAGAAATTTACTCCTACTGATTGAGAAAAAAATATTAATTAATCACAATCAACCTTAGTCATTTAAATTTTTGCCATTAAACCCTATTTTCTGGGTGTATGAAACAGATATTTGCAATAAAAATATTCTTTTTTTTCCTCCTTAAAATAAACGCAAGTGTAACTTTAAACAAACCAACAAAAAAGAATTAGTAGTAAAAAGCATGATAATGACTAGCATTATAGGGGTGTTTAGTGAAATTAATTAATCATATTTATTAAAAGTCTGTCAAAGCAAAGAGGGCGAACAGTTGTCCCATTGGCTATGTCTCCCCTTGTTTATTTAAATTATTATTGTAACCTCTATTATTAGTATTAAACTAAAACATGCTTAGGGCCCTTAATCACTTTCTTTATTAAGCATAGGTTGACAGCTTCAAGAGTTCCAAATAATATACATTTTTTTTTAATTCAATCACCAACCCATTTTGGATTTTTTTAATTCAGCATGTGGAGACCATTTTCAGTACTTAAACGACAATGAATTTTTGTTCCTTGTTTAGTTTTTTTTTTTTCACTCGCTGTCCGATATCTACATTGGAGCCCAATTAAGTTTAGATTCATGCTGAAAAGTTCCATATTGGGGGTAAAGCGCTCTCTAATAAAAACAACATCATTTCCAAAAAGACTCAAATTCAAGACCTCTTGATTTAGGATAAATGAATATTTATCACTCCACCACAATCTTTATTAGTCCCTTGTTTAGTTGTTTATGAACTAGGACTTAGGGACGGAAAGAAATTGGGAAATGAGCCAAAACAAATGTATTCCCTTATAGGATGTTCATGGCTGAAACGAACAAAACAATGAGAACCAAAAACAGTTCAAGGGTTGATTGTGTGACTTATGTTGTCTACGTATACACTAAAGCTCGACGGTTCAAAGATATCAAATCTACCGATTGACCGAGTATATCCGATATAAATTCACTACGGAAAGTTTAAAGGGAAACCTACTTATCCAGATGCGATGAACCCTTACTTACAAGACACACAAATTTTTCATGCATATGTTTTAACTACAGTCATTCCCCATTCATGTGGGGGATTGTTGGGTTTAGCAAGAAGGTGTGAATGGGAAATAAAAAGAGAAAATGAAAAGTGGAAGAACCAATGAAAGTGGGGGAACCAATTTTGGAGGGAAAATGAAAAGTCATTGCAAAAGTGCAAATGAAAGGTCATTTTTACCATATTGATAGAAGAAAGGAAATTGTTGTCCTTATATTAGGAAACACTTCCTTTAGTTCTTAAAGGGTTAAGAAGAAGGTGCCCCCTCGCGCCGTCGTCGCTCGGCTTCGGCGATTGATTGATAATATTTTTGGACAAAATTTATTTAATCAATCTTGTTAAATCATTTCCTTTCTCTTATAAATTAATTCAGAATGTTAATTAAATAACATAATTAATTTGGCGCAACTGAATTTATTTGAAATT
>JAJOOR010023240.1:0-14370 GCA_036250505.1 Solanum acaule | reverse complement strand
ATAATAGAGTACCAAAAAAAAGTTCGACTTCTCTAAGACAACCAAATAAAGAAACAACGGTAGATCAATTAGAGATGTTGTCACATTCTTCTAAAAAAAAATGCATTGATTTAAATACTCTAAAAATGACTTGTGAAATCGAATGGATGATGAGTTTTTAGACGGTTGTATAGTGCCTTATATAGAAAAGAAAGTATTTCGTACTATTTCTAATGTGTCTATTATAAAAACGTTTTAGGATATGAAACCTCGTCGAGTACAATTGTAATAATATATTTAAATTATGTTTTCAATAGTAGTTTATTTCTTTATGTTAGTTTTAAATTATACACTTGTAATTCTATTAAAAATATTCCTATATTTAATTAAATATTGCTTAACTTGATTATTTGTTTTGGTAATTTAAATCGTAATTTTTAAAAAAAAAAATACTATTAAAAGTTTGGACACCCTTCATTAAATTCCTGGCAACGCCACTGCACCAAGCCTAGGGAATAGTCAACCCAAGCTTCACTTGAAAGAAGTAGTACGTCTCAACGGCCGGAACCTACACTCATAGAATGTAGAAAATATGGGTTAGCACAAATAATGTACTAAGTATGGAAGCCATGACAAAAATCCTTAAAACATGCATAAAAGGGACATTTAGTTGAAATCAGGCCTTTATCAAGTTTAAAAGTCATTATGCACATTCATGAAGAAACATAAGTCAAATCAACATTTAAGCAACCCAAAGCCACACTAGTGCAATGCAAAGGTAAGATCCTATAACCCTACCAAATGCCAAGTATCACATTTAGGCCACCAACAACATACATATCTTACTTTTGCCTCATCCATAACCAACATACATAAGTAAGGACTCATTCATGTTCATAACTTGTAACAAGTAAAGTCAACCTTAACATTCATACATATCTTACACACATAATCCATAAGTCTTCATAACATAAGAGAACCTCACCATAACCCCTCTTAAAGTCTACTTGTGCAATGCATAAGTGAAGTCCCATACCCCCACTCACACTAAGAAGTACCTCTTAAGAAGTCATAAGTAAAGTCCATGTTCTTATCATAGTTCATATTCGTATCATATAGGGAAGTTTAGCCTTAACCGACATAGACCATGTGAGCTACATGGAATCCAATGTTCTACCTTCACACCGAAAAGAGGTGTCCTACTTGCCTAAGGTAGAACTTTCATAATAGCTTTTAGGTGGATCCACTAGCTAACGACCTATGTGGGCACATAGTTATGGGATAATGCTATTGCTACTAGAAACCCTAACTACTAACGTGGAGGTTTCCTTCTCATGAGATAACCATATTGGGAACCCAACTACTAGCGTGAAGGAATCCATCTCATACTCATATCCACTCGGTGCTAAGCATAATTCCCTTTAGAATTCATATTAGTCTTTACTTAAGTTCATGATCATAAGAGAATGCACTAGGCACTCAACCAACATACATCATAATAGCTCATAGATTCATTAGGTGAGAATGTCCTTTCAACGTTAGAATCATCAACATGTGAGTAAACCTTTCACATAACATTCATAGTGCTTCATGAGAATAGTCTTTCAATCAACACAACAAGCTTATCATAACATACCTACATACTTCATGCATAATCAAGTGTAAGGGTATAGGGAAGAAAGATCTTGCATCAATACCACAATTACACAATAGTCATAGTATCATCACTATCTAAGTGAATCATGAGTTCATATACAATCTTCATCAGCATATACAAACCCTAGCTATTGCCCTTTAAGGCTAGGAATCAAGATCAACCCTAACTTCTAGAATTACAACACTAAATAGGGGAATTTCATGATTCAACAACTTGATAAACATAAACATAATCAATTGTCAAGCTTCCATGATCAATCAAGTCACACCTTAGTTCACAATTTAGGAAGAAGGGGAAATCTTGGGTCCAAGGGAGATTTTCATCAAAATCCAACAATACTCCATTAATCTAACCATGAATCATCATAATCAATCATAATAAACCATAATTAAACAGTAGAAATCGTTTTGGAAGAAGTCCCATGACTAGAGTGAAACCTTAGGTTTTTGAAAGTCTTAAAACATAGTTTGAAGGGGCTTCTTGGGGGATAGCTACCCAAGAATGAAAAGCATCCATACCTTGGCTTGATTTCCACAAGAAATTGGAGGAGAAAGGCTGGTTCTTGAACCCCTAGCTTGACCTTGACCTTGTTCTTCAATGGAGTCCTAGAGAGAGAATTTTTTGGAGAGGAAAGTTGGTTTCTAATTTGAGTCTTTTGAGTTATGAGGGATTAAAGGGTAGTTATTAGTCTTAAAAGCCTTAAATATATATTATAAAACCATAAAAACCGTCCCCTAACTCTAATTAATTGATTAGGATTTACCCCTTAGTTGGCCAGGAATAAGCAGTCCTAGGGATAACCTACGACTCCCCCACCTACGGACCATAGGTGGGGTGACGCCACGTACTGGTGAAGCGTTGTTTGCTTCAGAGAAGGGGGAGGACCAGGGGAGAAATGGGGAGACTAAGTCTCGACCCACGACCCCCACCTACGGGGCGTGGGTGCCCATTTCATGAGTCAAGTTGTTTTGACAGCTTTTTGGGGCAGCCCCTTGGCCCTCCTCGGGGGGGGGGGGATGCCTTGTCGTTTAGGCACTAGGACCTTAGTACTAACTTAGGGAAGTTATTTTAGGACTCAAATCTTCATGTTAATCCTATTTAGGACAGTACTAGACTAAAAGTTAGGCTCTAGCTTAGGTCATTAGATTTTCGGGATGTTACAATATACAATGTAATTTTTGACGAATGATATTCAGTTGAACAGTTTGACACCATTGTAACTCAGGGTCGGACCTACACAGTGGGTCAAGTGGATTCTTTGTTGAAAAATAATACTATATATATATATATATATATACATGAGCTCATTATGCCATGTGAAATCATTTTTATGATTTTTTTTCAACCCCTAATAAATTTCCTCAAATTCTTTGTTACAGATATATTCAACTAAAGAATTTTTAATATAATAATTCATCAGAAAAATAAATTTGAAAAAAAAATGAAAGAAAACAATGAGCCTAGGTTGGAAGTCAAAGTACAAAAGCATCACCACCACGTGTCATTAGATAAAATCAAAGAAAAACTATTTTTTTTCTTTGAGAAAGCAACAAATTATTTAGAAGCAGCAGTTCCCAGGTGCGGCGTTCGGCGGGAAATTATTTTAAAAATTAGAAAGATGGAAAAATTATTTTTATGTACTTTTAAATAATTAAAACGTAACGTTCAATATTAACAACATGACAAATTATAGTGGCCCCTCTACTTTGTCACCGCGACTAGCAAATTAAAGCTGGTAAACAAACACTAAAATAAAAAAAGATTTGGGCTTTTCTTCATCAATTGGAACTAATATAATAATGCAAATAAGAAACTTAACAAATCAATAATATATACACACTCAAGCTATAAAATATTAAAAAGAGTTTAATTTCTATTTAGTCTTGATACGTGGAATAAAGTTAGATATTACCAGATTCAATTTGGTATGAGAGTTTAGCGCCATGTTTGGTATAAATCGAATACCAAACTTAATTTTAAGATGTCATATTGACATAATACATAAATATACTCTTCAACTTGACCTAATTTAATATTTATGTCTTTCAATTTTGGATTTGCACAAATAGACACTTAAACTTGTATAAAGTTGAACGAGTAGACACATGAATATTAAATGACATAATACACGTAGGACACCATTTAAGATACAAATTGTCATATATATAGGATGTCACGTAGTACGTGTGCGTCTATTTGTTCAACTTTATACAAGTTTAAGTGTCTATTTATGTGCAATCATAGTTGAATGACATAAATATGAGCTGAAACCAAGTTAAAAAAACATATTTATGTATTGTTTCTATCATATTTTATCGCATTCAACTTAGAATCATCTTATACCATGTTTCATATAGAATAAATTAGTCCAAAGATTATAATCCCAAATTAATTTAATCTCCATAACAAATTACCCTCTAAAATAAAAGATGTGGTATTTCTAGATTTTTTAAAATCTCCTTATTAATTGTTTTTGGACTCCACCACTATTATAAAAAAGAGAAATCAATTACCCAGAAAAATAAAGCAAAATACTACACAAATAAACTATGCTAATTTTGTCAACAATATCTTTTTACTTTTGGTATAAAATTTAAAACTCTTTCTTAGTACTCCTCCTTCTGTTCCACTTTGCTCAACAATAATGATAAATTTTTACATTTAAAGAAAACAAATATATATTTTTATACTTCTTATCGAAAAGCTTTTATATGCACATAAACTTTAGAGTAATATAATTTGTGATTTACATTGTAACTTATTACGTTTTATTTTATCTTTTTAAAACAATCTACACCTTAATCTTAATTCCTTATAAAATCATAGAAACTCAATAATTTATGTTTAAAATATTTAAGATCATAAATTTCAAAAATCTGGTAAATATTGCAAAAGCCATTACAAAATGTCCCCAAATAACCCTACACACATACCTTATATTGTCCCCTTTCATTTGACACTCCTTATAAAAACTCCCTACAAAGTCCACTATTAGCCCCACCTTCATATTTACACCATTTCCTAGTCTGTTCGTGTGCTTCTTCTTATTCTTATTCTTCTTCATCTTCATCTTCATCTAATAATATTATGGCTAGTACTGGGACAGGTTCATCACCTTGCGGCGCATGTAAATTCTTGCGCCGCAAGTGTGCTGTTGATTGTATTTTTGCTCCGTATTTTTGTTCGGAACAAGGTCCTGCTAGATTTGCAGCCATACATAAGGTGTTTGGGGCTAGTAATGTTTCGAAATTGTTGTTACACCTTCCTGTCCCGGATCGATGTGAGGCTGTTGTTACTATTGCTTATGAAGCTCAAGCTAGGATCAAAGATCCTGTCTATGGTTGTGTTGCACATATTTTCGCCTTACAACAACAGGTAATTACTCTTCACTTCAATTTTTTGATTGTGAATTTCGTTGCTGGTTAGAGTTATACATGTAGAATTTTCATGTTAAAATATAGGAGTACTAGTTAACGGATTTAGTTATTCATAAATAATCATGGTGTTTTTGGAAATTAATAGTACATAAATTAACTTATGTTTATGCATATTTTATTTCCGTGAAATTGTCAAATACTCTCTCTAGTCCATAATAAGTGTTAGATAAAAAATTTTATAGTTTAAAATAAGTAAATTTTTTGAAGTGCAAGAGAATTGTTAGAGATTTTTTTTTCTTTTCATATTTATCGGTTCTTAATTACTTTGTAATTTCTAGGAGAATATACAGTTTGAGAATGATGAGAAGGGTAATAATGAAAAATAAATTTAATTTTATAAAGTGTTGCATAGTGGAACATAATTTCCTTTGAAAATGTTTTTTTCATAAAGTATTTTCCTTAGTACCTAGCTAACATATTACACACCCTTAATGTCAATTTTTTTTTTCTTGGTACGTAATTGATTTTCAATTTTGTTATATTTGTTAGGTAGCATATCTTCAAGCTCAACTTATGCAAGTGAAGACTCAGCTAGCACAAAGTTTACTCAACAATTCAAGAAATTCAGACAATTTTTATCCTCATCAATGGTCCAACAACAATATGGCATCATCTTTCCAACAAAATAATAATAATCCAACATATACTATGAATTCAAATTCATCACCACAAAGTTCACTTGAATCGATTGATCATTATAGTGATGGAATAAATAATAGTAATAATAATAATGTACCAGAGATTCAAAGCCGACTAGATCAAGTGTTTTATCATCAAGCGGCCTACACTAGTAATAGTAGGAAGAGGCCTTCTCAAACTGAGTTAGGTGAACTTCAAGCATTGGCTCTTAGGATGATGAAAAACTAATTAATGATTAGTAGTTTAATTTCTTTGTTTAATCTTAAATCATGTGTACATAGACTATGAGAGATAAGAAACTTTGTTTCATCTTATGTTAATCAAGAACCTACAAAGGAGGTTTTTTTTTTTCTCAAGGAGATACTTATATTATTGCAAAAATGAACTTTTCTTTTCTTTGTCCTTATTTTTATTTGTGAGTATATTTAGAATGAATGCGAGCTTATTATATGTATATAGATTTTATTTTATTTTGTATATACAATAGCTTAGTTAAATTTATGAAAATTTTCTTTAGATTCACTTCAAGTTAGCTCCTAATTACTATTATAGTCTGCTTGATCACGCTTCTAGAAAGTCAATATTGTTTATTTCTTTAAACTACTCATTTTAGAAAGTTATGCATGTTTGATCATACTTTTAGAAATGAATAGGTGTTTTTTAGTAGCAGCAAAAGAGAGTAATACTCTCTCTGGACTTAGCTTGTTATATTTTTTGTTTTGAGAAATTATGTGTTTTAATTATAATACTCTTATAGTGAAAGAAGTCAAAAAATAAAAAAATTGTGTGTGGGAATGATCAACTATACCCTTGAACTTTGCTAGAACTTAAACGGATCAAATATATCACTACATGTATCTTTTTAAATTAATTTTTAATTTTCGTTGGGCAAAAATGGTATAATGTCCATTATTTGCATAACAATAGAGGTACATCGTAAAGTTAAAATATATATCAGATCATTTTCCCTCTCAAAATACTGTTTTAAAAACTTGATCATTATAAATATGTATAAGATATGGTTTATACCAGGTGGTCTTAGAAAGCTAGTACTCGGAGAATACTCCTTCCGACCATTTTTATTTGTCATGTTGCACTTTTCGAAAGTCAATTTGAATAATTTTTAAAATTAAATTAGATTACATTAATTTGATATTTTAAACAAAACTAAACGAAAAGTATTATAAATTGCAATTTTTTTGTATACCAATATGATGAAAAAATACATCTAAAAATATTAGTAAAAATTCTTATAATTATAGTTTGACTCTTAAAAAACCATGACAATTAAAAGTTGACGGTGAGAGCAGTAATGTAGACTTTGACTAATGAAAGAAGGTATCCCTTTGACATTTTTGGAAGAGGTCTAGGAATTTGAGTTGTACTGATTATGATATCTTCATTTAATTTATAAAATTTACACTGGTCTTTAATTTGCATCGAGAAGGATAAGAAGACTTCAATTTCATTCGTTTCTCGAAGAGATCAAAAATTTAATAAATTAAACAAGCTAAAAGTCTACCTTCCTGCAAATTCGTTTGCCAGAAATAATTAAATTCAGAATGTGTGATCTATTCTATACATAAATTAATTTGTTTTGCATGTCGTTTGATAGAACTATTACGCTCAGGGTCTTTTGGTATGGTACGCAAGATAAAGATATTTTATATATTGAAATATTTTATAAGATCATTTAATAATCATTCATCATATATTTATACAGAGGTGGCTCAACGTAATTGGGAGCCTAAGCGAAATTTAATTTTGAGGCCTAAAATATAAACAAACATTATATACATATTTATTCAAAATTTATTTTTCTTACACTATTTAGATGAAAATTATTAGTATTTAATATTGTTTTTTCAGTTATTGATTTTAGGTAAGATTTTATCAACTCAACATTGAAAAACATCATTTGAGTGAGGCAATTATTATATGACTTGTTAACATAATTTTACAAGTAATAAGTTGACAATATAAAATAAAGATAAGAGTTAGAACCATCGAATCTGATTCAAGAAGTTGATGATTTGGTAAACACCATTTTAATATGCTTGTTGTAATGTTTGAATCTAAAATTTAAAAAGAAATTAAAAAGAATTTGCAATTCACTTTGTTCAACACTTTTCACTATTAATTTTTATTTTTAACAAAGTATAAAAGATGTTAAAGTGGATAAAATAATATATTTTTTTTATCATAATTAAACAATTTTTTCTATAAAAATTTAACACACAATTTATTCTTGATAATAATTTGGGCCCCAAAAGGCATAAGCCTTAATCAACAAAGGCAAGAGCATTTATAGAATAGAATAATACTAAAATTAACTAATATCTTAAATTAATTATAGAACAAAATTAGTTATCAATTTTATCTCAAAATTATTATCTTTTATCTCACGTATCGAACGATTCCAAAATTTTTAACGTGAAAATATGATGCAAACAGAGAATAGACCCTCTAACGTACATTGATGGAATAATAAAATTGGATTGACTGAATACATTGATACTCCTTTTAAGTTTGACAATAATTTTTTTGTTAGATATTTAAATTATGATATGTTCTAATTAAATATTTGTGTATTATTATGTTTATATTAGACATTTCTATGTATATCAAATATTGAAAAATACTTTTGGATGTATTTTTATTAAGAAAATTGGTTTCTTAATAAGTCAAGTTCTTTGATTAAGTATGGCAAAAACGAATGAAAAATTGACAATACTGTTAACAACGAGATGACACTACTTGTATTATCTTGCCACGATTGTGTAAATATATGAGGAACTCATTTCTTTGATTGTTTCCAACTCTTTTGCATGAAACCTTAGTCACACAATTTTAGAGACGGATTCAAAATTTTAAAATTAATTAATATCTCTAAGGGCTGATTTCTTTGAAATTATGAATTCAAAACTTGTGTATTTTAGGATTTATGTCAAAATAGGTGAGTAATGAGTTTAATTAAACCCATATTCAAAATATGAATATGATCGAAAACATAGTTTGAATTGCTTAAGTATGCCGATAACTCCTTTGGACTGATTGGACATTGTTGTTTACTCTGATTTGATTTTTGTTTACCCAATAACCCCCCCCCCCCCCTCCCTGGCGAGTATATTTCTAAATTTGCAATTCGTATGGACAAAATCTACTTTCTCCGATTCATATAATAATTAATTAATATGATGATTTTAGCTTAACCATACCCTTTTAGAAATCTATTCATCCACATATCTAAATAAGGGTATACCATTAATACTTTTTTGATTATGTGAAAATTTTAATTTGAACTAAATATAAAAACTAAAAATATCATATAATATGAATCGAGAGTACAAGAAGATCATGATTCATTTATTCTGAAAGGTCACGTTGGAGATTAAAAGTATATCTACTAAATTAAAGGGTTCCTCTTGCCTGTAATTGATGTTTAATTAAGTTGGTTTACCTAACATTAAGTAATATTTTTATAATTTTAATACCCATGATTATATGCACCTGTATTCGAATTTTTAGACAACTTGTCCCCTTAATTAACTGCATTTTGTCTGCATCGTCACCAAATTACGTTCTAATAGCAATTCTCTATTCTTTAAATCCTTTAGTTGAAACATCACATTGTGCATTTACTACTAATATTTTTGGAGTATATAAAGTGTTTTTTTTCTAAAACACTATAGTAAGCAGACAAAATAAGGTTCAAAACTCTTCCAATTTATCGAAAATGATGTGTACTATAGTACTACCATCTATGAATAAAGAAATTAAAATTATATTAAATGCTGAAGAAAAAAAAATCGTGAAGCTAGAAGTCTGGATACGAGTTGAGTCGAATTCAATAACTTTTGCTTGTATTTATATTAAGAAGTTTATTAAATACTTAAAATTGTTGTTATAAATTCAGAATCAATAAAATTAAAGTGCTAACTTCGGCTCTAATTAATGTGATGGATCTAGTGATGACCAACTTTCCAAAGACAAAAACAGAAAGAACAAGAAAGAGTTTAATTTAATTAAATTAAATTAATCAGATCAATCATATCAGGTATACTTCGAGCCCATGACCAAAAGTCTTTAAAAAATAAAAAATAGAGCCAATTTATTAGTCAAGCTGCACGTAACACAATTTTCAAACTTCATTTCGGCGTTAAATAATTGAAACAAGATAAAAAGGGTTTCTTTTTAAAAAATAAAATAAAGTTACTTATAATATAAGTTCAATCTTCATAGTAGACTCCATTAATTGCATTTAGAAAAGTAATTATTCGTTGATACTATTAGTTAATTAAGTACACGATGGGTGGGGGCTCTTTATTTGATTATATATCATGTTCAACAAGAAAAAGTTCTTTTCTAAAAGTTGTAAGTTGTAACAATGACCAAGAAAAAGAAAGATGACCAAATAAAGTATTCCAACTCATTATAATTGGTAGGGGTGTTCACGGGTCGGTTGGATCGGTTATTGGTCAAAACCAAAATTACACCGGTCAATTTAATCAGTTTTAAAATTATCAAAACCAAACCAAACCAAATATAATATACATTTATCGGTTTTGTGGTTATCGGTATCTGTTTGGTTTGGTTCGGTTATTAATCATACACAAAAATAAAAGAAACAATTCATTCAAAATGTGAAAAAAGTGACAACAATCCATTTAAAACGAAAAATAGTTAGAATGACTTAAATTACTGAACTTTCGATCACTAAATTTACTATCAATAAGCTTTAAAATTCACTATATTGGTCTAGAAGGAAGAGACAATAACATTTCCAGTCCCACTAAGAATTGTCATAGACACTCATATACATGAAAGCAATAAGATAAATATTTTCATCTTGGACATTTTTGTTTTCAATAAGTAAATTATAAAGAAATTTTAATGAAAATATATATAATATCTTTAAAGTTGTTTATAAAAACAATATATTAAGTATTTATATTAATAAAATATATGTATATAATTCATCGGTTCGGATCGGTTATTTCTTCGATTTTTTCGAATAAAACTATAACCAAACCAAATACTATCGGTTTTCAAAAATCTAAAACCAAACCAAACCAAACCCAAATAAAATTGATTTTATTTTATCGGTTTGGTTTAGTTTTTAGGTTTGGATCGGTTTTTATCCAAACTGTGAACACCCCTAATAATTGGTATTATTATTGTTTAATGATAGTATAACCTATGTTTAATCAATGTATATATTACATACTTATTATGTTAAAAAAAATTTCCACAGCCGCTATGCAACAAGCTCGACCAAGAAGGCAAACTCCAACGAAAGGGATTTCAAGTCCCAAGCCCAAATCATTGGCCACCTCGAAGGGTTATATCGGTGAACTGTTATAGCTATGCAAGTGAATATTTTTAGTAGATAGACGAAAAATGTTTGAAACCCCACAACTAATATATGTATACATTTAGTAGGTGTTTAGATATGATTTTGTATTTAAAAGTAGTATTTGAAATCAAAGCTGTAAAGAGTATTTTGAAGTGAAGTCCTTTTGGAGCATGAAAATAAAATTAAAGTTTTATGAGTGAAAACTTGAAAGACTTGTAGATTTTTTTTTCTTTTCAAACTTCAAACTTAAAATTAAAATAATACTAATCTAATTCGATAAACAAACAATTATTTGGAAGCAAAATCTATGATCAAACGAATTCTTAATTAATTCCTTCCTTTTGCTTTTTTTGGGTCAATGAATGCCCTTTGAAGTTGAAAAAGAAGAATCAGTTATGCTATTTAACTGATATTGAAATTAACATATACTATAAAGTGTTCAATGGACCATTTTTATTTTTGGGTCAAACAAAGGAATAGAGGGAAAAAAATGAAAGAAGAAAAAGATGTGTGATCAACTTTAGGTTATAAAGAAAGTCAAAAGTTTAAGACACTATTTAGCTTCAATTCTAGGATAATAAGATTTTTGTTCTATCGAGGTTGGTCTGTTATATGCTATAACAAATAAAAATAATTTTAATACAACTACTTTAGTTCATAGTAATGAATTGTTGAGGTTTAACATATCCTTTATGATAATGCGTGATAACATAAATTAAAGATTACTTTTCAGTATTACCCTTTGAATTATTCTAATGTTTTGCTACTGAAAAAGTAAAGTAGTTAAGAACTTCATTGATAACTATGGAAAAAAAGTCCAACAATTTTTTTTAAATTTTGAATTATGAAAAAGCCTCAACAATTCAATTAATATGAACTTGATGGATCGTGTTTGACTTTTGGCCGATGATTCTGAATTAATTATAAATAAAAAGAAGTAGATTTTTTTAAAAAAAAAATGGAAAAAAGAGATAATTACGCTTAAGAGCTATAATGGGTAGGTAAAAGTAATTAGTTTAAACTTCAATAGGTAGAAAAATAAAGGATTAGATAAAGATGATTAATTTGATTTTTGTGGATAATTATATACCTTTATTAAAAAAAAGTCCTTCTAGAATCTGTAGCTAAAAATAAAAAATAATAAATCCGTGGCTATTCTAGTAAAAAATAAGTAGTACTTAAAATAAAATAAAATTGTAGGCTTGAGTTTTCACCAAAAATCAGCTAGAGTTGGCTACTAAAAAAAAGTGAAGGCCTAACACTAGGGAAATTTACCTATCATTAAAAAATTGAAGGTTGGTGGACTGCACACGTGAGAAATCTCTCTATTAAGTCAAGTTTTTTCGTTTTAATTTATTTGTTCTATTTTATTTTAATCTCTTATAAGAAAGAATATTTTCTTTTCTTGATAATATTTTAAATAAGTAACAGCTTCAGGTCAAAGGAATCAAGGAAGAAATTATTCTGATATTGCGGTTACTCTTTCAGAATCTCATCATGAAACCTAAATATTGTCTTCGTCATTTCAACTTTTCATATGTCATTTTTAAGACAACAAAATAAAGAATATTTTGATACATTCTACATATCTTTAAAATGTTTTTTTTAATTTTCTTAAACTTTGAGTCTATTTAAAGTCAGGATAAATAACTTGAAATAAAGGAGTACCTACTTTTATTTTAAAGAAAATAACATTAATATACTTAGAGAATGATTTTATTTTATTTTCACTAAGATTGTTTCCAACATTTCAAGATAAAATTGTGATACAATCTAAGGAAAATTACATTTCAAAAGCTAGTTATTAAGGTTGAAAAGCTCAAAATTATATAAAACGCACATCAAAACTTTGAAATATTGATGTGAAATTCAAGTCTCAGACCTTATAATGTCGTATAACGAACGATCACGCCTCCGCATCTATCGTTCTCGTATGACCCAATACAGCCTACGATCCAAATGGGCTTTTAGAATGGCTTGGGCCTAATTGACTTGTAGATGCAGAAAAAGTCGAGCCACTTTTTCAAATACTGTGAGTCTGTGACACTAATTGACAATTTACTTTTAGAATAAAATTCTTCGAGAAATTAAAGTCTTATTTATTTACTATTTCTAATTTATATTGTAATTAGTTTATTTTCGAGAAGTGATTATGAGAATTTTTTCCTTTTTATGTTTATAATAAATGGATTTAAGATTTCAATAAAAGTAGATATACTTTCACAGAGTGTAGTAACTTTGCAATTTCAATAGGCCTTAGTTAAGAGCTAAAGTTATAAGCAACTTGATGTAATCATTGATCATAATCGCAAAAAATGGCGAATTCATAATTTAATTATTTTGAGTTCAATTTCTAGGATCTTTAATATTAAACCGTTATATTTTAAAAGTTAGGAGATTCACATAAACAAGATAACATCACTCTGCATCCGTCTCTGATTGCGAAGTCAGGTATTTTACCAAAAAATCTGAGTGTTCATTAATATATACTAGATCCGAGCTCGTAAAGGAACTCCCTTCGATAAAAAATTACACGGTTTATATATAGTTAAAATCATATTTTATGTATATATAGAGTAGATGTTCAATCTCCTTTGACCTTTTCGTGTATTAACTTCTTCATATACTTTGAACTCCATAATAAAATTTTCAGATCCACTACTGAATATATATACATAGAATATGATTTTTTAGAAAAAGATGTTCAACTAATCACCCGTAAAACAGAAGAAGTACTATAGCTACTCCCCTTGGTAGTTCATCTTGTATAATTATTGGATGGATGGGAAGTAGGGGTGTACATAGCCGGGTTGGTTTGGGTTTTTCAAATATCAAACCAAACCATTTCTGTCGAATTTTTAAATCTATAAACCAAACCAAACCAATAAAAGTCGGGTTTTTCAATTTCGGGTTTTTTTGGGTTTTTCCGGTAAAGTATTCATACAAACATATAATTTACTTGTACTTCAAATATTTCTTTAGTCCTACCAAAATACAACTACCTAAGGTGTTTCTTAAGAAAATAACACAAAATATGATATGATTAATGACACTAAAATATCCAACAAAAAAATAATAATGAAATCGCGTAAAACAAATATTGCAAATCAACAAGTCATAATGAAAATGATCATAATTTAAAAGTACTAAATCATGCTAAACTAAGTTTAATAAGTACTAGTTACATGACTAAATATTAAAGGAAATTAAAATTAGATTATGTATTTGAATTGTCTAAACCAATGTAAAACCAAAGAACAAATATTCAATATTTTTGTCATTCTTAGTGTTGAATTGATTTT
>JAJOOR010023239.1:0-10995 GCA_036250505.1 Solanum acaule | reverse complement strand
ATACATTGCATTCAAGGATCATATTGAGTCAACACATCTAGCATTCAACATATATAACATAGATACAACCATGACTCAAGTAATACATTCATTTTATGCATAAACTCTTGTGATCATATTATAGGTCATGTGGGTGAAGTCTTTGCACAATAATGCCATATACAACTTCAACCTACCTAATAGCTTCCTTCTTTAAGCCTAAGCATCCTTAACTTATTCATATTAGTTTTTACCATTTAAGCCTTAGGAATCATCTTCATATCAGGAGCATTACCCTCAAGCAACACCTCACATGGTAATCATGTAAATCTAACTCTCAAGGTAAACTTAACTACTTGCTTCATTCTTACTCAATTATAGACATATAGCATCAAGTAAACTAAATCTCAATACTATTTCAACCATGATCCATCACATAAGACCTAATCAAGTTAGTTCATGTCTATAAGATTCATTCATAAGCAATTCATGTCTAAGTGATCTAATCTAAGGCAATTCACTAAGAAGTTCATCAATCTTAAAGGTTCACATCTAACCCTTAATTTGCCCTTCAAGGCTAAGAATCAAGATTCAACCCTAACTTCTAGAATTACCAAGTTAGATAGGGGAATTTCATGATTCAACAACTTAATAACATAAACACAATCAATTGACAAGCTTACATGATCAATCAAGTCATACCCTAGTTCACAATTTAGGAATAAGGGGAAATCATGGGTCCAAGGGGAGATTTTCATCAAAATCCATCAATACTTCATTAATCCAATCTTAAATCATCATAATCAATCATAATAAACCTTATTTAAACAATTGAATTCATTTTGGAAGAAGACCTGTGACTAGATTTGAAAACCCTAGATTTGGGGAATTTGAAAACATAGTTAAAAGGGCTTCTTGGTAATAGCTAACCAAGAATGAAAAGCATCCATACCTTAGACTTAGAATCCCATCAAATTCATATGAAAAACCTCTCTCCTTGAAGCTCTATCTTGATCCCTTCATTTGTTCTTCAATGGAGTCTAGAGAGAAGATTTTTGGAGAGGAGGGAAGTTGGGATTTGATTTGGGGTCTTGGGTTATGATTTATTAAAATGAATTTTAATGACTTAAAATAGTTTATATAGGTGTAATAAGTCGATATAAAACGACCCTTAATGAAAACTTAATTAAAAGGAATTAATTGGAAACCCTTACCTTTGGCCGAACCTCTTTGATAGCATACAACAGTGACCTACGAAACCCCACATATGGATCGTAGGTGGGGTCACGCTCCATGTTGTTGAGCCATGGTTGGAGGCTGGGGCATGGTTTTGGGGGCCATGACCTACAGAGGCCATCCACGGGGTGTGGATGGATCTACGGGTCGTGAACCCCATTCGTAGGTCACCCTCATTTTGGTAGCTTTTTGGTTTCTTGGGGTCTTGGGGGTTAGGCTTTAGGGTCCTCTTCAAGGACCCCTAGGGTGGTCCTTGGGGAGTCGTACCTTGACGTTTAACCCCTAAACCCCTCAACCTATGCTCGGGAAGACATTCTACCACATGAAACCCCATAACAACTCAAAACGAAACTCGCTAAGCTCTAGTTTCACCTACTAGTTTCCATTAGGCTTTAGCTAGGTCTTACTAGTTTTTACGGGGTGTTACACATAATCGGGGGAATCAAATCTTGTAAATGCGGCAATCAGGATTTTATTCAAGGGAACTAAAACTGCTAAAAGATCTTCAATCAAAGGATTTGTAAAACGGCTATAAAACAACTGGTCTCAATCAAATTTCAAGAAAGGATATACAATCATTAAGGAGTAAATTCAGAAATCAATATCACTCAAAGGAAAGTTGAAGATTAGCCTTTACTTTATTCTTGAAAAGAAGGATTCTCAATTAACTCTTTCCAAGGATCAATTCTCTTGGATTGCTATCTCTTCACAAAAAAGAAGATTCAAGTTTTGTCTCTCTCTAAAAGCTCGAAGAAAGTCAAGGAATCAAATATTCATTAAGTCTGAATCTTCAAATATTCTCTACTCTACTTTTAACAAGTATTCTACTACTTAGTTTTACTGTGTAAACAAAAAAAAAAAAGAGGAGAGAAAAACATTGTTGGTAAGGTTGTGTATCAAAAAAGAAAAAGAAAGAAAAAGATTGAGTGTAGACATGGGAACTATACTCTAAACTTGTACTCATCGAAAGATTCAAAAGGCCAGAAGAGAACAGCCTTGCAACCCAAGGGGACTGGACGTAAGATCCACATTGGATCCCAACAGTATAAAAACATCTTGTGTCAATCTTATTTTCTGCACTGTCATTTTCAGTATTTATCTCTGGATCTAATAGTCAACTAGTGAATCTCACAAGTCGACTATTTAAAGAATAAAAACAAAACAGAGCAATTCCCCCCCCCCCCCCCTCTTGCACCTTTGCACCTTCATTTGGGATACTCAGGTAGATGAAGCCTATTTCAAGTCTCACGACAGAGCTATAGAGCATCAAACAAGCAGTGGCGGAGCCACCTTATAATGAGGGGTTCATCTTAACCCCTTTCGGCGGAAAATTATACTATTATTTAAACATGGTTAAAATATTTTTTTAGATATATATAGTAGATGTCAAACCTCCTTTGGTTACTTCATGTGTCTTTTTTTTCAGATTTTTAATTCTCTTATTGAAAATTCTGGCTCCGCTACTGCAAACAAGGGGGTTGAAATTAGCAAAGGAAATAAGATGTAAAAATCTAAAAATGGAGAGAAGATTGCCTTCTTATTGTGAAACTTATTAAAGAGGAGAACATACCGTCTCACCTTCTCAAGACTAGTATTGAAGAATATTTGTATCTACATAGAATTACCATTACTCATATTTGACGGGAGGCAAACCAATTTGTAGAGTTCTTAGTAAATGAAGGACATAATCATGAGGAAGATATGATAATCTTGGAAGTATCGCTCAAAAAAATAAAATTCTTTCTTCTTGCTGATTCCACCGATGTTGCTTTTGAAAGATTTTATGTGCTTTATTTAATTTTTTCCCAAAATTTTAAAAAAATGGTTGACATTGGAAACCAGGTGCAAAACATGTGTCCAATGATTAATTTTTTTAAAATAATACTAATGCGACTATGCGTGTAACTGTCCTTATTCCACATATATAAGAGTACTTTATTCATCTTCATTTTCGTCCATATTTTATTCCCTATCGAGTAATTTTGCTGATAAAGTATGTAGTGCAGCTCACTATCATTATTAAAGGTGATATTAAATTGATTTAAGTTCTTTAATTCCTCCCAGAGGGGAAAGGAATTTGTTCCATTTTTTTTCTTTTCAAATATATTTAATTGCTAAAAAGATTTTGTACGAAATATGTTTTTGGCATTGACGTCTCTTTCCTTTGAACTATTTTTATTATTATTTTCAACTAGTATTTTTAAAGAAAAAAAAGTTTCTGTATAAGAATAGGTAATAATACTATAGTTTACTTTGAATGGAGAATTTTTGTTAAAAAAGTATTTTACCTGAACAACTATTTCAAAACAAAAGTTGTCACGTTCAAAAGTGACTCCTCACAGGTTTAGTTGAACGCACCTAGTTTGGATTTAGAAGAAAAAAAGTACTAGTATAATATGTCATTGATTGCATCATTAAGGGATGAATCCTTAAAATTAAAATTTAAATGAACCCTCTCGTGAAAACAATATTTATGACTTTGAGGTTGTGATTAATAATGTCGATTACCGCAATAAAGTGGATGGTAATAGCTTGTTAGATAACGCGGGTGAAAATGAGACATATTTAGAAGTCTAGAGTTTAGAAGAAATTATGGATATTATCGGAGATAACAATGTTGATGATCAAGTTGAAGATACAAATTTTTGTAACCAGTTACACATAAGGAAGCACTTATTGTGTCTAGAACTCTTCATAATTTTTTGGTGCAATTCGAAAAAACAACATCAGAACTTTTGAATACAATAAGAAACATCAGAGATGAGCTTCAACTAGATTTAAATTTTAAGAAAAAATAAATGAACACTAGAATCTTATTTCACTAAATTGTCTTTCATATTTTTGTAGCTTAAATAAATTATAATTTGCCGAAAATTAATTTAGAGAGATTCTATTATTATTATATATTGAAGTGAGAATGTTAAGTAGCTTAGGTTAGTCAGTCAATCGACCGATTTCCCTTGTCCTTCAACTTCCTCTAGTTACATTTAACATTTTCTTCGTTTTAATCTTTTATTTTTTATAGGGAAAATGCACAAGTATCCTCCAACCTATGCCTGAAATTCCAAAGACACACTTATACTATATTAAAGTCCTATTACTCCCCCCCCCCCCCACCCCGGAACTTATTTTATAAATAATTTTCTACCCCTTTTCGACCTACGTAGCATTATCAACCAGATAGCTTGAAAAAATTGTCAACATGCGCTGGGCCCAGAAGATAGTGTCACGTAGGCCGAAAAGGGATAGAAAATTATTTATAAAATAAGTTCGGGGGTAATAGGACCTTAGTATAGTATAAGTGTGTCTCTGTGATTTTCCCTTTTTTATATGTCATGTATTTATAATTAAAAAAATAGTACTAAAAATCAATTTAAAATATTAAAAATTCACACGAATGCATAATTGAGATTGAGAGAGTAACATATATTATTTAAAAATTAGGTAAATAGTATTATAAATCACAATAATTAACAATTTGAAATATTTGAAAAACATGATACAATGTATTTACTCTTGAAATTTCATATGTGCCACAAAAATTGAGACAAATGGAATAACATATACTTTAAAAATTACATTAAAAATATTATAAATCACCCACATAAATTGTGACAGATAAAATCTATGTAATCACAATACAGTAAAACCTCACTAAATTAATATAGCTAGGACCATGAAATATTATTATTTTGTAGAGGTATTATTAATCGATAAATTAATAATTATTAATTATAGAGTGTTTTAAGATTCAACCTTGTGATGCTCGGATAATAAAATCCTTGAAAATATATTATCGAAATAGATTTTATCGTAGGATATTAGAAGGATATAAAGTGGGACATGAAACCGATCTAGGAAAAATTAATTTTTTGGATGCTATGAATTTTACAATCCCAGCTTGGATGACAAATGTTCAGCAAAAGGCAACAACAAATTATTTTCGACACTGCAAAATATATTTGGAGGATGAAATCTTAGAGAATTTGAATGAACCCACCCACTTGTGAAAACATCATTTCTAAACTTGAGGTCATGGTTAATGATCCCGATTAGCGCAATAAAATGGACGTCAATAACCTATTGAATTATCCAAGTGAAAATGATACATATTCAGTGATACAGAGCTTAGAAAAAATTATGGACCATAAAAAGCAATATTAACAATGAAATTATAGATGATACAATACCTTTAGAACTTGTTATGCGTAAAAAAATACTTATCGTATCTAGAATTCTTTAGCAAGTAAATCTTAAAAGTAAGAAGGAGCGTAGGTTCCGGATAGATGGATAAAAGAAAAGGAAAATAGAAAAGGAAAGGCCACGGTGTGTCAAGCAGTCGTGGTCGAAAGGGACCCTTCACCGACCCACCCCGTCTTGTATGTATGCCCCTCAATCTCATTTCATTTTCTCTTTTCCACTTTTTCAAAAATAACAACCTTTTTCCTCAATTCCCTATAATCTCCATCTCCCTTTCCCTTTCTTCCTTCCCTGTGATTTTAGGATTCCATTGATATTGATTTTCTTGTTATCCACGCAATCTATCTAAACCCTGTAAACCAGTTTGATTTCTCTCCGATGGATCGTTTCAGGGATGATGAAATTCATAAAGCGAAATCATCCATGATGCTTAATCGATCCATGACGGTTCATAACGCCGCTAATCCAATTGAATTCCCTGAAAAAACTGTATATTTTTACCCATCTCCTCCTTCTATTGAACGGCATGGCTCTGTCAAGAAGCTCCATACATCTTCTTTAGGATCTTCTTTCAAGGGTACCGTCAAAAAACTATGTTCTCTTTTTGAGTCTCGTAAACCATCCAATTTACAACCTCAAAGCCCTACAAAGCCTGTAAAATCATTTAATTCTGATTCTAGGGTTCCCTCGTTTTCTGATTTTGGATGTACGTTGCCTGGAACAGAGGACTCTGTTGTTATATATTTTACTAGTCTTCGTGGGATTAGGAGAACTTTTGAGGATTGTTATACGGTAAGAATGATTCTTAAGAGTTTTCGGGTCAAAATTGATGAAAGAGATATTTCAATGGATAGTGCATATAAAAAAGAACTGCAGAATGTTTTGGGTCAGAAGAATGTAACTTTACCCCAAGTTTTTATTAAAGGGAAGTATGTTGGAGGGGCTGAAGTGATCAAGCAATTGAATGAAGTGGGAGAGTTGTCGAAGTTGTTAAGAGGACTACCTCTTAGGCCACCTGGGTATACTTGTGAAGGATGCGGGGACCTGCGGTTCTTACCTTGCTCCAATTGTGATGGCAGCAGAAAATATTTTGACGAGGATGAAGGACAGCTCAGGAGATGTCCACAGTGCAATGAGAATGGCTTGGTTCGTTGCCCTCTTTGTTGTTCTTGATTTGCATAGTATTATAGTTAACTATTACAGCCTGCTGCCAATAGTTTTCGGTTTGTGCAGGTAGTATTTGAGGTTGAATAGCTTTTGCCTATCTAAGGCAAAAGTAATGGTTGTTTAGTTTTAAAATTGACATATAAATGATTGCTATGTATATATTGCTTGGAAAACTTCATTCCGTGGGATGAAGGTTGGCTTTTTCATCCCCGTATAGTCATGTAAATTTGCCATCAAATCGATGGTCTGGTTTTTGATTGACAACCTAGTTGCTTTATTTAGCAGCAGTTGTGAAATTGAAATAAAGTTCCTTGTTGCAAAGGTAAATCATAGTTTGCATTATGGATAGTGAATATTTCTAGCTATGCTTCTATCTGGAAACCAATGTCGATCTGATCACCAACCTATGATGATGATTTGTAGTTATGTGCTTTAACGCACCATGTAATCATGTATTCTTTTTGGACGCCACATGTGTCTTATTTAATTCTAAGGGTGTAATATTTGATTGGTTGCCTGCACTGTTTCATCATAATATGTGCAAATGACGGATGCATTTCTGCATTGGTTGTAACTTACTTCTTATGTGATGCACTATTAGTGTGTGCAAATTTCAAAATTAAGATGCATCTCTGCATTGGTAACAAATGATCTTACGGAAACAGATAGTGGGTATCTTGATGGACAGATGTGTAGAGAATTTAGGTGCTTGTCATTAGGGCAAATAGTTTTAGACATCTTGATTCAAAGCTTCTTGCAAGTTTGCCTATTTGAACTTGCATTCAAAATTGTGTCTGGATAATATTAGCTAGCCGCTAGTCTCTCTTCAAAAGGAAGTGACAGTAATGCCAACTTGTCGAGTTGAAGCCTAGTGGGATTCGACACAGGTTTCCGGTGATATTACTGTTAAAAGGGTTCTGAAAGAATGTGATATTAGCATTAGAAAGGAATAAAAGGAGGTTCTTCCGGTGACAGTTTAGGATCTAGACATGAAGGGTTCAGATGGGTGAAGCTTGGAATACGGGGCTAAGTTGGTCTATAAGATTATTTTTTCGTATACCCTGTTGAGAATTTAAAACCCAAAATGATTGTATTCTAACTGTCAGTATACATTTTGTTCAACCTATATTTGAGTTGTATTCATAATGGATTATACAGTTAGGATGGATAAAAATGGGTTGCTCAATGATAAATGTGATTCCTCTGTCCCAACCTTTTCCTTGTATCCTGTTGACATTTCTCCTCATGCGGAGCTGGGACACATCAGAGCCCGACTCTATGTAACCCAAATGTGATGAGATGTCACCCGCTAAAGAATTATTCACTTAGGAAAAAGATGTTTATTCCTCATGTATTAAGTCCAATCGATGAGACAGCATCTTTCCTCTCTTTTGCTTCGAGCTTAATTCTTCCCCTCCTATGATTCTCTCACTTGTCGACATGTCTCCTGAGCTACATTGATCCACGCATATGCCTTTTGTAAGTAGTTGGACCTCCTTAGTTGAGCGACAATGAGCTTAACACCGTCCTTTGTCTTGAGTTTTCCAAGTCCAGACAAAGCTTTTTAAAATTGACTTGGATATTGAAATTCTTGTTATTTTGGATTGATTTTTGTGTTCTTATTGTGGTGATATTAGTTTGAATTGTCCAATTTATTGGTGGAAGGTGGAAAATGGAAGCATCTTTATCTGATGTATTAGTATTGAAGTATAAAGTAATAGCTGGAATTCTTTTCAAGTAGTCAGACGACATTTGTTTGGTTTTGTTTCATTCACTCTCAACTTTTTATTCAAATAATGTTCAAGCATGTTCCTTTGTCTGTTGTTTGTTTATGTTTGTGTAAGAGGCAATGAAGTAATTGCTGGAATTCATTTCAAGTAGTTAGGCAGGCAACATTTGTTTGATTTTGTTTTGTTCGCTCTCAACTTTTATTAAAGTAAAGTTCAAGCATGTTGCTTTGGTCTGTTGTTTGTTTATGTTTGTGTAAGAGGCAATGAAGACCACAAAATATTGATTGAGATGGATAAACTCAGGTTGATAAAAATGATATAGAAAAGTTCTGTGGCAATAGGCTGTAGAATTCTGATTTTAAAAACGTAGGCTGTAGATTTGGGGAAAGCAGAAGGGTGAATATTTGTCCCCAAGTAATTGCTGTTTTTTCTTTTCATATGATATTTATTTGCTCAACTGTTGCTTACTAAAGAGTAGTGGGCAGGATGCATTCTTTTTCCCAGTAAAATCTCTGATTTTATGTACTTTTATCTTATTTCTTTGGCCTTTTATCATTCGGGATAGATTTTTTAGATAAATAAATCAAATATTGCTGAAGTCCAATCTTTTTCGTTCTTATGTTACAACTTACATGTGAATCAGCTTTTTTTTTGTGTGTGCTGTAGGAATCCATCTTGTTAACATTAGGCTTTCATATCCAACTTAAACAAGTCTTAAAAGCTCAATCTAAAAAGAAAGCAGGAACGTGTTCCTGCTTCCACTGACCATTGAGATTATAAAGTTGGTTGTGAAGCTTTAGACTTTGAGTTGAATGCTCTTATTAGAGGAATTTGGTGCCAACTAGTTTAAACAAGGCCAATAACTGTTGAATTGTAGCCTCTGTTTTTATTAAATAAAAACTGTGAACTCTTGTGATTGTTTTTAAAAACAGAAATATTTTCAAGGGCTAGTGGTGCATGGTTCGAAACTAAATGCATAGGGTTCTTCTCTATATCCTTCTCCCAATAATCATCAGGTTGTCTGCAATAGCATTCGAACTCACATCACTCATTGCGTTTCTACGACTTTGATCAAAGCCCTGGGAGCTTATGAAGTCTTTTGATCATAAAATGTCTTTTCTTAGCCAACTTCAAGGGAGGTTGATGAAGCCACAGAATATTGTCTGTGCTTTTGCTTGCTACCTGAGATTTATCTACTTTACTTGTTAATGGAACAGATTGATTAGCCTTGTGTCATACTTGGTTTTCATATCATTTACGTAAAATCTCTTATGGACTTCTCTGTTATTTTCTAGTAGATGTTCTTTTCCCTTTAGCAATGTAATTGCTAGGGGTGTACAAATCCGAACCGAAAATCGATCCAAACCGCAAATCGTGTCAAACCGAAGAAAAAAAACCCGACTAGTGGTTGGTTTGACTTGGTTTGGTATTGAAAAAAAAAATCCCGACTATATTTGGGTTGGTTTGGTTTTAACTAAAAAAACCAACTCGAGACCAAACCAACCCGACATTATATATATAATTTTAAAATTTTATTTTATACATAAAAATATTTACTTTGATATAATTTTAAAATATTTCTTATACTTTTTCATAGTTTTTATCTTTTAATATGTTATTTCAAGTTTGAAACTTAGAATTCTGAATGTTCAATAAAGATTATAGTCCAATTATAATAAAGCTTAAAAATCAAAATCAAATTAATACTAATGCAAAAAGAAAATCAATTCAACACTAAGAATGACAATAATATTGAATATTTGTTCTTTGGATTTACATTGGTTTAGATAATTAAAAAAATTATCTAATTTTAATTTCCTTTAATATTTAGTCATGTAACTAATACTTATTAAACGAGTTAATATCTTAAAATGTCACTGAAAAATGAGAAATTATCTAGAAAAGTCACTGTATTTTATTTTGTATCAATAAAATCATTCAATTTAACACTTTTATCTTCAAAAATCATTTAACTATAATTATCATTAAAATAAATTTGACATGATAAATTAAATTAATATTTTATGCTATTTAAATATGAACCCACAAATAAATACTAAAATTTTAGATTATTATAGTCGATCTACCCACAAATTGTAAAACCATATTTCCCCTGGTAAGCTGAGTCTCCTGCTTCTTCTACTTCTTTATTTACTTGTAAGATAGGCAGATTCTTTAAAAGAAAAGTTATGGAGGAGTATTTTATTGAAGTTCAGAATCAAAAGAAGAAGGAAAAGACTATAAATCATAGCAGCAGTATTGGAATTATTTTTGTAATTTTTTGTGGTTATGTCGGACACAATATTTGTTGTCTTCTTTTCTTTGTTGGCAAACAATATAATGGTGTTCATAAACAGCCTAGTATGCAATAAGAAATGGTCTTATGTTAATTTGCTTATCTGATATTAGAACTACACTATACCAGCATGATTATATCACATCTATTTCTCTTTAGTTTCATTCCCAATGTTGGTTACAAGTGTTTCAAATGGTATTCATATGAAAGAAACTTTGAGCTTCTGACATAATCCAAAGAAAAATCGTAACTACTTGTTTTGCAAAATGAGAAAAAACATACACGACATAAAAATAGAATATATATATATATATATATATATATATATATATATATATAAAATTTTGTTTACTTACGGGTTTATGATTATATGTCATAAAAATAAAT
>JAJOOR010023238.1:0-14224 GCA_036250505.1 Solanum acaule | reverse complement strand
AAATTTAGAATAAAATATAATTTTATATTAATGAAGAATTTGAAAAAAAAAATTGTATTACGTAAAGATTATAGAGTGATTATTTGCAAAAAGAAGAAATGATTTATATTATGAAATAAGAAAATAAGAATGAAATATAAATAATAATATAATATTGAGGAGAGAGAAAAAGATTCATTTTTAGAGAGTAAAATAGAGAATTGGGTTGGAGTTGATTGTCTGAAAAAATAGAGAACTCTATATTTGGAGAGTAAAATAGAGGATTGGGTTGGAGATGCCCATAATAAATATATTACAGATGGGTAGATAAACATTTTGCTACATTGAGTGCAGGTCATATACAATGATAGTTGTTCAAATGTAGAATAAAGTCAATTCCCTACACTAAAAACACAAGATGGATAGATGAATATTGGCTTCTCCTATCGTAAAACTTAAATATTCTTTAAAAAAATTGAGAAAATCAAAAAATCGATAAAATCGAAAGAACCGACCAACATCGAAACCAAAAAAACTAATTTAATATTGATTTGATTTGGTTTATAAATTTAATAAACCGACATAATTAGTTTAATTTTTTAAATAAAAAAATAAACCAACTCGACCTATGTACACCCCTAGCAGCAGCATCATATGGCTTCACAATTGCCAAACTTCAATTTCTTATACTCATTATATTAATAAAATAATAATAATAATTGGTCGCCTCAACTAAGCCCCAAAAACCCATGAATCACTATAATGGTCAACGAATGAAGAAAATTCAATTCCTATGCTAATTAATTTCATATAGAATTGAATTTAATAATAATATAATCAACAATTGAAAACTGATGGTTACAAGTGTTGAGTTAGACTCAATTACAAAATAAAATAAAATAAAATTGCATACTTGAATGGTGGCGCCGATCTCTGTGTTCGTGCTCGCCGCAGGCACAAGTGAATTTCTTTTCTCTCTTTATTTTCTTTTCTAAATTAATTATGTATTAAAAGTAATAATTTCTACTAACTTATTTTAATATTTCAGACTTGACCCATTATTATTAACAATAAATAAATTACCCGTAAATTAATTAACTATAGTTAAATGACTATTTAAAATTTTCAAAAATGACCTTTCGAATTCGGGTCATTACAAAAAAAAATTCCGCAAATACTCACGATGCATTCAAATCAATAGACTTATAATTTATTAACAAAGAGACAATTGATGAGAAGATTGCAAGAATGATATAATTTTACTTACGTCGACACTCAAAAAACGTATTGTCTAATTAAATTCAAAGTACAGTTATTCTACTATACTTATCTTAAAAAAATATATATTTTCTTGAAACATATAATGAGTATCAATTATGTATTTTTGATAAGCAAGAAGACTACAAATTATATAATGAGACTACAAATATAACAAAATCAAAATTCTTTTATGCTCTTTTGTGACTATTGTATTTTCAAGTAACGTTTTCTTATGATAAATTAGTAGTTACTATTTTTCGCGCAACACGCGGGTATGAATACTAGTTGTATAATAAAAGAGCTTCATGAAATGCACTAATGAAAAGTAGGAAAAATGTAGTACTCTATTATATTATTAGTGTATAGGAGAGTCAGGTTTATGATAGGTTCTTCTTTAATTTTGTTTTGTTGGTGGAATTTATATTTTCACGACATAAAAATTTAATTTATTTATTACGTTAGATATTTTTTATATAAATTTGATTGAGTGATTTAATAAGAAAAAGGTACTAAGTTGAGTGGCTTTATTGTTACATAATTTTTCATAATTGAATAACCTTCTGAGTTAATTACTCTTATTTGAGATCTAGAAGAAGGAAATAACTCAATTTCAAATAAAAAACACAAAACGTTCAACCAAAAGAGGTCCTAATTAATTGGTACTAATTAAAACAACTAAAAATTACTTTATATGTTAACCTTACACAGTGTTCGTAATGATATCATTTTGAAGAACCAATTTGAAAAAGAAGTAATTTTTAAGCTCATACACACACAAAATCAAACTGAAGTACAATGTACTATACCTTGGACACCAATTGAGATCGTCACAATTTATCTTCTTGTTTTCTGCTGTGAAATTTTAGAATGAAAACAGATAGTCGAAATAGGATACAAACATGAGAGGACGTTTAAATTCTTTTGAATTAGCAGTTTTTTAGTCTATTATGATGTTTCGATTTTAAAAAAAAATGTATTTAAAAATAAGAATTTTTAAAATTAAAAAATAGTAAGGAAGTTACAATTCTTTTGAATTGACCTTTTTTTAAATGTATTAAAATGTCTCCTACTCACATACAAACACATAATTAATATATTTTAAAATTTGAATTCAAATTCGAAATTTGAAATTTAAAGTAGTTAGATTAGAAAATAAATTATTTGAAAGATAATTATTTTTAATATTTTAAAATCTAATATTAAAGAATCTAAAGCTGTTATTTCTTCATTGCTGACATGTGTTTTTTTTAAAATAAAAATCAATTTCTTTTTTAAATTTTATTTTTTAAATATTGAAATTTCAAAATTAGTTGTGGCGCTGACACACATGCTGTTTTTTTCTCTCCTATTAAATATAGATAGATAATTGATAAGCACTCTCGTCTATTATGCATCTTATTGAAAATGTGATACCTAGCCTCTATATTCTAAATTTAATACTGGAAATATTAAGAGTCTGTTCGACATTGCTGCTAAAACAATTTGTGTTTGGCTAATTCATTTGAAAAATGTTTTTTCATAAGAAAATTGTGTTTGACAAATATTTATTAAAAGTGCTTTTGGGAGTCAAATTACGAAAAAGGATAAGTATCAATGTACTTTTAGTATTAATGTTATTTTATAAAGAGAAATTATTTTTAATATCTATCACCAAAAAAATAATTTTATTTTTACTTTTATTAAATTAAAATGTACATATTCAATTTTTCAATCAATATTATATCTTTTTAGAAGGACAAATCTTTTTAAAAAAAATTCTAATCTTGCAAAAATATTGTTGTTATCTTTTTCTAATTATGCAAAACAGTACGTGATATAATAAATAAAATAATAATACATAAACATAAAATAAAATATAAAAATTTATTTAAATAAAAATAAAATATAAAATTCTTAAATGAAACTTAACTAAACTTATGAGATATGCTAATTAATTAATAAGTAATATATCGATAAATATGTATATATAGAAGATATATTTTAGTCTTGAAAAATAATTTTCTAGTTCTGCTTCTGCTTTTTTTAAGAAGCAAAGATTTTTAGCTTCTTCCCAACATCAAAAATACTGTTTTTGCTTCCATTTATAAGCAGTTTTACTGCTTTTCCAAATACCTAATTTATATTTTTTTTCATCAAAATAAGTGCTTCTGGACTCTTAACAGTATTGCCAAACAGGTTCTAACTTTAATCAAAGATGCATAAGGAGAAATAAAATAGAAAAATATTTTAATGAAAAAACAAAATAAGAAGGAATTAGTTTAGCAAAAAAAGAAGTTGCAAGAATTAGTATAAGCACTAATTTCGACTCATTTACTGATTTACATTAATAAACAAATTTCTCTTTATTCTATTTCTAATAATAACAAATTCATAAAAAAAAATTGATTCTTTCTCCAAATAATTTTTCTTGCCCTTTGAGACATTCATTACTACTCTTTAAATTTCTGAATCAAAATAACTTTTTTACTTAATATGTATCTTAAGAATTATAGTGCAACATTCTTTTAAAAATTCTTTATTTTAAATAAAAATGTTTATTATTCACTTAAACATCCTTTTGAACAGCTTGATAGTCAAGTGAAAAAAGAGGATCCATCATCATCCACTGCTTATTGATTCAAAAACAGCTATTCACCAAATAAGGTTTTGATTTTATGAATTTGAATACTTATATTATTTTTTTAAAAATTTTGTAAACTCAAACTTAACCCAAAAGGCATATCAACAACTTCTCATGCTACATTTATTAGTTTTCAACCATAACTGCTAATAACCAAAAGTAATTATGCATTAACATGAAAGATTGAAGATAAAATATTTTTTAATTCATAAAATTTACTTTTGGAATAAAAAACTCACAGTTTCAAGCCATACTTTTCACTAAACAAATATATATAGAGGTAACAAAAAGATAAAATGAATTGAAAATAAAATTATAGTAATTCATTGGATCCTTTTCCGCGTTCGAGAATCCCCCCCTTCTTCCACTCCGCCCCGAAGAGTAACTAGGACCAAGAAGAATAAGATAAGCTAACACAAAAAAGTCGATTTGATTGACAATATTTCTCTGTAAATCTATTCGGATGATATGCTAATTTATGCAGCCGAGTCACGAGGGCGAAGAGGGGATTTGCGCATCCAACGATAAGATAAATGGCCTTGCTTGCTTTTTGTGATCTGCCAATTGCAATACATGGAAAAGGCTGACACAACCCATTCAAACAGCTCTTATATACGCGCTATTATAGTTCAAAAAAAAAAGTAACTCATGAAAAAATATACTTAAACTTACCTCAAACAGGGGTGTATGTAGGAGGGGGTCACTGGGTTCACGTGAACTCATGCTCCTCTCCCGAAATTATATATAGTAGTGTTATATTTTTCAAAAAATATTTAAATATAGATGTGTGGATGCATACTCGAAAGATCATATAGCGCAGTTATGATTGAGTGCACCTTTCTCTAAGCAAGTAATTTTATATCTATCTATTTTTATTCCTTTTCGTAATAGTGCACCCATTATCTTGAAATCCTAGATACGCTTTGTCCTCAAAAACATAAATAAGCCATTAGACTAAGAAGTAGAATGACCTCATCTCTTAGCAGGCAGAAAATCCATCACCTTTGAATAAAAAACCACATTGCCTTTTTCATCGGTACGTTAATACTTCAATACCTAAAGATCTCATTTTTGTTTTTCCCGAGTATTTTCTCTCTTCTGAACTAAAAGTTCCAACTCAAAATGGACGAAAGTTGATGAGAGGACATTGGAATGTTTCACAATAAGAAATTTATTTTTATAATATAATATTAATTAAATGAAAAATCGTACATGTTCATAATTAAGAAAGATACTTATTCTTATAATAATAATAATATAATATAATAAGAATGGGGGATGATTGGTAGTTGGAAGGTGAAAGGTTTATAACCAATAAAATAAAATATGTTTTAAGACTACAATAATTGCAATAGTATTAAAGCGAGACATTGATGAAGTTTCATTACTAAAGTATTTTGTTCAGACTTTGTAGATAAAATGAAAAGGGAAAATTTCCATAAATTGAGGGTGAAAGAATATCCAAATGCACATTATATCTAATAAAAAATATATTATAGTGAAAGGTGAAAAATTGAGTAATTAAATGTAAATACTTTTTAAGATATTAATAATAAAATAAATAATTAAATGGAGGAAAAATGGTCAGAAAAATGAGAAAAAAGATAAATATGAATGGAAGCCATACAAAGGTGTCACACCACCTTGTCTATGTACCTCCTTTATATATATATATATATATATATATATATATTTCGCAAGTATGTTATTAAAGAAACACTTCAATTCTTCACCAAGAAGTCAAGAATGTAAAACCTTATTGTTGTATTGTTTGATCTTAGACATTTAATAGGAGCGCTTTCATGGGTTTTACCGTATTGTTTTATGAAGTATATATATTATAATATCTAGGACCTATGTTGTATTTATATTAAAAAAAATGTTATAAAATATATTTACATGCACGTAAGGTAATTCGGTTGAGTTTGAGAATTTTTAAATTTTTATTATAAATTAAAAAGACCATCCCAATTGTTCGGGACGATTATATACTCCAATAAAAGTCTACGATTTTATTGAGAAAATGATATAAATCAGTTTGGTAGGTTTTTATATTCTTTTGACACCCCTACTCTTTACTTTGGGACTTAGTAACACTTATATAGGAAATGTTAAACCTACGTACAATACCATGGGTATAAAACTGTGGGTTCAAAATCGTGTGTTCAAAATCATTGATTAATAAAATATTTGTAATGCAATTCTTATTTGTGTTTTAATGTATTCCTAGACTGTACTAAAAGTATTTAATGAATATAAGCAAATGTAACCAATGACATACAAAAATGCAATTTCTTAAAAGATAATGATTCAATCAATTCAACAAATAATGAGAAGATATAAGGGAATGTGTCCAAAATAATGTAATCAAAATTAACTGATACAAATCCTAATATTTTGAGAAATAAGGATTGTTATCGATAAATTATAATAAAAAGTTACAAAATATGTATTTTAAACTATTTAATGAATAAAATACTTAAAAGTATTGATTTTGAAACTATCAAACTAAAATTTGGTGTTAACAAAGGATAGCATTGGTGTTATGTCATTAACGGCGTCAAAATTATAGGTAAGGCTAATGATAGCATGAGCCTTCCCTTTTAAAAAGGCAAAGACTGACTTTAAAAAAAAACTAATATTCCTTCTTCATTATTTATTTAAGGGTAAAGGGTCAAATATGCCCCTAAACTATTCGAAAAGGTCTAGATATATCCTCTGTTTAAAGTTTGGCTCACTTATGCCCTCGCCGTCCAACTTTTCGTCTAGATATGCCCTTATGGGTGTTAGTTAGCCTGCTGGACATATCCAGCTCATTTATCATTTCTTTAAATGCCACATGGAATTGACATGTCATTTTGACTTTACCACATGACATTTCTATGAAAATGGAGAGGGATCAATTATGCCCCTAAAAAATTCGAACCCATAAACACCAAATCCGACCCATAAATCAACCCCCCTTTTAAATAAACTACCCGACCCGTTTTCAACAATTTTATTTAAATTTTTATTTTTTTTGGTAAATCCCGAATATGAGTAATTAATTAATAAAAAATAGGAAAAATATAAAAAACATAAAATTAACGCAAAAAATTCACAAATAAATATTGTAACCTTAAATTCAACAATTTTAAATTATTTTTTTTCGGTAAATCCCTAAAATGAGTAATTGATTAATAAAAAATATATAAAATTAATGCCAAAAAATCACAAATAAATATAGTAACCTTAAATTCAAAAATATCAACAATTTTTTTTAATTTTTATTTTTTTCGGCAAATCTCGAAAATGAGTAATACCGAAAAAAATAAAAAATAAAAAAAATTGTTGAAATTTTTGAATTTAAGGTTGCTATATTTATTTGTGATTTTTTGGCGTTAATTTTATATTTTTTTCATTATTTTTATTAATCAATTACTCATATTCGGGATTTACCGAAAAAAATATAAAAATTTAAAAAAAATTGTTGAAATTGTTGAATTTAAGGTTACAATATTTATTTGTGAATTTTTGGCTTTAATTTTATATTTTTTTCATAATTTTCCTATTTTTTATTAATCAATTACTCATTTTCGGGATTTACCGATAAAAATAAAAATTTAAACAAAATTGTTGAAAATGGGTCGGGCAGTTTATTTAAAAGGGAGGTTGATTTATTGGTTGAATTAGGTGTTTATGGGTTCAAATTTTTTAGGGGCATAATTGATCCCTTTCCATTTTCATATAAATGTCATGTGGTAAAGTCAAAATGACATGACAATTCCATGTGGCATTTAAAGAAATGGAAAATGAGCTGGATATGTCCAGCAGGCCAACTAACGCCCATAAGGGCATATCTAGACGAAAAGTTGGACAGCGAGGGCATGAGTGAGCCAAACTTTAAACGGAGGGTATATCTAGACCTTTTCGAATAGTTTAGGGGCATATTTGACCCTTTACCCTTTATTTAATCATTTTATTGTTGTGTTTTCACATTTTTTTCTATTTTTATTATTTACTAGTTTTTTGACACGTGTGTTGCACGTGATTACCAATTCAGAAAAATATATGTTATAGTAAATAGTATTGCTTATTTAGGCGAAGATCTGAATACTAAGCTTAGCAAAAAATAATATTGCAGATTCTTTTGTAAATGTTCAATGTGGATCGTCATTTATATCTCTTATTCACGCGAACCTATGAAGATCATCAATGAAAAATTTAATTAATTAAATGCAATAATGTATATATTTATATCAATTTGGTGAAATTCAATCATGTAATTAGTCGTATCTCACTAATATTACCTGTTAGACGATATTTGTTGTGTACTTTTCTTGTCATCTAACCAGATGTGCTTTGCACGTGTATTCCACGTTAAACTGTTTAGATGTCATATTAACATGTGAAAAGAAAAACTACATTTTATCTTTTAGACTATTTTTGTATATTAATTTTTATTTTATAAGTTATAACATAATTGATGATATTCTTGTTGTTGGCTCTCATTCTTGACTTCTCGATTGACTGTACATAAATTAAAGATAGTTATCTGACTGTCCATAATTAACTGAGAAAAGTTTTTTTTTACCGGAAAAAACTAAAAATTAAAATTAAAGAATATATTCTATATGTGAAATCATATATATAATCACCTGTTCATCTTACACCCAACAAAGATATAATTCATATACTTGTAAATTATTTCAATTTATTCAATCAAGTATGATTCGTCAAAGGAAAAATAACTACACCATGTTATCACATATATAGGGGCGGTGTAATAATATGAACAATTATTGGTCAAAAGTTAATATAAGGAAAGATGAAAGATAGAAATATAATTAATGTAATAACTAATAACTATGGAATTCATAATATTATACCTAAGAATGTAAAAGAGTGTGAATAACGTTTGCAATTATTAGTAATAACAAAGAGATTTATAATGTTATAACTAATGAATATGTGCAATAACTGAATTTCTAATAAATTTTATACGTACATAAATAAATAGGACTTTTAATTAATGTTACTATATTTTTTTGTTATTAGATTTTAATTTAGTGTAGGGACAAAATGTATATGTTTATTCCATATTACTGAATATAAAATTTATTTTGTAAATGATAAATTTTAAATGATTCATATATATTCACATATTTGTTGTGGGTGTTTTTTTTTATAAAAAAAATAACTCAAAATATTTTAAAATAATATATTTTGAAGTTAGAAGATCTAGTTAACTTGATAATACATTTGTGACATATATCATACTTTAATTTAAATAAAAATACCTACCAAAATATAAATATATATATTTGCATTAATGAAAATATTTATGTAATAAAAATTAGCTATTAAATAAATAATAAAAATTAAATTAATACAAACTTCAACTTGCGTTGTTACAAGTCATATGAACTTCTCTTCGTCTAAAATATTGAAATATCAAGAAATAGTAAATAAGTAAAACAAAAGGGCAATGTTTATATAGTTATAACTATTTTGAAGCAAACTTCCTGACAATCTCAATTACATAAGTAACATTGATAAATAAAGTCATTATTTTGTCTTGAGCATTAAAAAAAACCAAATCATGACAATTCTTTAAATTTTGGAAAAAGATATTCAAAAGCATATATCTACATAACAAGAGAAATTGTGAACAAAAACAAATGAAATTAGACTACATTATGTTAACTTCATACATACTAATGTATATATTAACCAAAAAAACAATTATTTTATAATTAAAATTATTTTCCTCAAGTACCTGAAGTTATGAAATATACTCTCTTAGGATAGAACGATTTACTTCATTAGAATAGTGCCCCATATTCCGCTAAACTTTAAACTCACTCAACGACAATAAATCACACAAAAAAAGATTAAAATGCAAGAAGAAGAAGAGTAGAAGATTTAAAAAAAATTATGGTTGAAAAATGAGAGGAAGCCCCTCTATTTATAGTCAACAAAGGGTAGTATGAACAAGTAATTTTTTGTGTCTTATCTGAAAAGTCATGACCTTTCTGCGAAGTCACAATCCTTTGAAAAAGTCACAACTTATTGAAAAAATCACAACTCTTTGGAAAAGTCACAACTCATAGAAAAATCACAACCCTTTGGAAAAAGTCACAACTTATCAGAAAAGTCACAACTCACCGAAAAAGTCACAACCAAAGTTAGGGATATTATAGTAATTTAACATTCAAGTTAGGAGTTTATGCTTTTAAGGTAACTAGTTTCACGGCACGTGCGTTGCACGTGTATATGTATATATAGTATACGATGTTGTAAAATAGAATCCATATTACTAAATTAAATATTTTTAGTAAATAATTATAGTTTAAAGAATATAGGACAAGTGCTTTTAAATGATTAACACAAACTGTCATAGAGTTACTTGTATTTTGAGATCAAAATGACCATATATCATTGAGACATTTCAAAATACATTCAAAGTTTAAATATGGGGAGAAAGTGACCTTTCTTTAGTATTATTATTTTTTACTTTACTAAATTTTGTAAGCAAATCTAACCAACAAAATTTAAAAAAAATATCAATACAAAAAATGTCACCAATAGTCTTTCCTCTTGAGGTTATGAACATAAATTATGGACACAATTTAAGTATAATTTTTCTCTTAAATATTCATACTTGAAATTTAGTATGTGCATGACACTAATAAGGATTACCATAAATATTTGGGAACACAATCTATCTTTTACTTGTTGTCTAATGAAAGTATCTAGTATCTTATAGAAGCTGTATCGTGATATAAAATATTAAACTTTTAAAATAATAAAAATTAATAGATGAATAAAATTTAAAGTATTGTTTATAGAATATTTAATTTGATTTAAGATTATTTTATGATAGATCACTATTTTCTTATCTATTTTATATAGCTAGCAAGGAGTGTATCTTGTGACATACTATTTTCTCAAATTAAAATGAACACAAAATAACAAGAGATTCATACTTAAAAAATTTCATACTCAATATAAATATTTTTTTTAAAATAGAACGATACATAACCAATGAAAAAGGAAGACGAAAATATATGATCATGCTATATTCACTATAGTGTTCCATTTGATTAAAATCTCTTGCCACCACCACTTTACTTTCTCCGTTCATTTTTACTTACATATCTATTAAAAAATAATTATTATCATGACTATATTATCATATTATAAGTAAAAGTGAAAATTTATTTTTGAAATAGTGGAATTAACATCAAAACTAATGATTCAATAGACTACATTGATGCCCGTTGTTTTAGCAAAATTAGAAGAAACTCCTTCATTGAAGGGTAAAAAAATAATTAAAAAAATAAAGAAGAAATATCTTACCCAAATCATGTGACTATTTTCATATTTGTTTATTATTATTGTCTTTCCCACAAATTTTCGTCACTGTTAACTCATGAAAATCGTAAGAAAAATACGAGTGTGAATTTATGAATGATTTGCTACAATTTGTTCACCAACTCTTTCTTATGTGGTACCTCGAATTTTGTGGAACTTTGAACTTAATCAACTGTTGCAAATAATCCTGAGATTATTTAAGAAGAAGAAGAGTAGAAAACTTTAAAAAAATCGTAGTTTAAAAGTGAGAGGAAGACCCTCAATTTATAGCTAACAAATAATAGTATGAATAGGTGTTAATTGTGCCTTATCAGAAAAGTTACAACCTTTCTAAAAAGTCACTGCTCATCGGAAAAGTCAAAACCTTTTGCAAAAGTCACAACTCATCGGAAAAGGCACAACCCTTTGGAAAAGTCACAACCCTTTGAAAAAATCACAACTCTTCAGAAAAGTCACAACTCATTAAAAATATCAAAACCTGTCAAAAAAGTCACAACCTTTCAGAAAAGTCACAACTCATCGAAAATGTCAAAACCCGTAAAAAAAGTCACAACCCTTTGAAAAAATCACAACCCTTCAGAAAAGTCACAACTCATCGAAAATGTCAAAACCCGTAAAAAAAGTCACAACCCTTTGAAAAATTCACAACTCTTTAGTATGAAAGGGTATCTACTTTTAATATAATACAAATAATTAAATTAATAAATAAAATAAATTAAGTAATTTTAATTAGGGGTATTATAGTAATTTAACATTCAATTTAGGAGTTCATGTTTTTAAGGTAGTATATAGAAGATATAGATATATATGTAAATAAAAATGTAAGTGGTGAGGTCAAATTTAATAGTTTTTTTTTTTATATAACTTGATAATATTGAGGATAAAATATTGGGACATCAAAAATAAATAAAAAAGACATGATTTCTAGACATTGCATATTATTTTAGAGATTATCATTTGTCTCGACGCGATTGTTGTTGTTGTTGTTGTTTATGTGTACTCGTTTCACACATGGTTGGTTCGTATGGCCTTGTTGTTCTTCGAGGGTTGTTAATGTTCTGTAACATTAAATATATTTTTGTTAATTGTTTTAGTATTTTAAAAATGTGAATATTAAACTTTAGTCAATTAAAAACATCACAACATACATATTGTTGTGAAGATTCATCTTCATCATCATTTTGACTTTGAGACATATCATCCTGCAAATAAGACATAAAATTATTATCACATAATTTAATATAAATTAAATATTTCAACAATCATTTAAAGAATATATTATTTACCATCGAAAACTTCAATCTCCCAATACCAAATGATGAGTTTTGAAATTTATTTTGGTAGGTATTTTGTGATAAATAATTCCACCGCTGAATTGCTCTAAACCTAGAATTCTAATAGATTCAGTAATATATTAATTCACATAATATCTTGAATGATTGAGAAGAAGAAAAAGTTATCACACAATCTAGGAGTTTGAAAGTCACTTCCTTCTTTTTGCATGTAGTTGAGCTCACTCGTAGATACTCAAGCTTAGTTTGTCAAGTATAGGGTTATTTATAGTACATAATGTATTAGTAATGCTTGTATTAGTTATGCTTGCATTAGTTATGATGAGATTTTTTTTATGCAATGTTTGATTTGGTGTACTAAAAATATTACGCATTACATGATTTTTTTAGAAAAAATATTTGTTTACAAAAGTACCCTCCACAAATATAGTGGAAAGGATGTAACAAAAGTTTTTGAGGGCAATTGTGTGTTTAATAATGTTAATGCATGCATTAGAACCCATTGCATTACTAATGCATAGAAATAGATGGAATTAGTAATACACTCTTCAATACACAATAGAGTGTATTACTACTACAAGCATTAGTTATGCATAGGTTAGAAAAGTGTACCAAACAAGGTACTACTAATATATCAAGCTAATCAAGCATTATTTTCTTTAATGCACTCTACCAAACGACCATGTACCAGAGTTTATAAGAATAATGCAAAATATAGTGTATTAGTAATGCTTGCATTAGTAGTGCTTGTATCAGTAATGCTTGTATTAGTTATGCTTGCATTAGTTATGATGAGATTTTTTTTATGCAATGTGTGATTTGGTGTACTAAAAATATTACGCATTACATGATTTTTTTAGAAAAAATATTTGTTTACAAAAGTACCCTCCACAAATATAGTGGAAAGGATGTAACAAAAGTTTTTGAGGGCAATTGTGTCTTTAATAATGTTAATGCATGCATTAGAACCCATTGCATTACTAATGCAATGGTATTAGTAATACACTCTTCAATACACAATAGAATGTGTTACTAATATATGCATAGGTTAGAAAAGTGTACCAAACAAGGTACTACTAATACATCAAGCTAATGCAAACATTATTTTCTTTAATGCACTCTACCAAACGACCCTGAGGTTAGAAAAGTGTACCAAACAAGGTACTACTAATACATCAAGCTAATGCAAACATTATTTTCTTTAATGCACTCTACCAAACGACCCTGAGAGGGTCGTTTGGTAGAGTGTTTAAGAATAATGCAAAATATAGTGCATTAGTAATGCTTGTATTAGTTATGCTTGCATTAGTTATGATGAGATTTTTTTTATGCAATGTTTGATTTGGTGTACTAAAAATATTACGCATTACATGATTTTTTTAGAAAAAATATTTGTTTACAAAAGTACCCTCCACAAATATAGTGGAAAGGATGTAACAAAAGTTTTTGAGGGCAATTGTGTCTTTAATAATGTTAATGCATGCATTAGAACCCATTGCATTACTAATGCAATGGTATTAGTAATACACTCTTCAATACACAATAGAATGTGTTACTAATATATGCATAGGTTAGAAAAGTGTACCAAACAAGGTACTACTAATACATCAAGCTAATGCAAACATTATTTTCTTTAATGCACTCTACCAAACGACCCTGAGGTTAGAAAAGTGTACCAAACAAGGTACTACTAATACATCAAGCTAATGCAAACATT
>JAJOOR010023236.1:0-11658 GCA_036250505.1 Solanum acaule | reverse complement strand
CAGAAGTCTGCACTAGAAGACATCATAAGCTCTTGTGTCAGTAAAGGATATGTTTTTCAGATGGAGATGATTGTTAGGGCTTCAAGAAAAGGTTACCGCATTGAAGAGGTAGCTAAAGACATGGATTTACTGTTGAATACTAATTAATCCACTGCGTTGACATTTGTTTGGACCAGAAAATCTTATCTCTTGTTGCATCATGCTATTAACTGCATAATTTATGATGTCCAAAGTGCTATTCTAATATTAATAATGATGCAACCTAATTGCAGTTCTTAAGCATTTAGTTAGTTGTATGCTCTCAAACTGGGAGCTTTGTTGGTTGCTATCCCCAATTGTCTCTTATCCTAACATTGTATTATGCGGCTGTGAGCCGTTTGATATTTATAACCTTCATTTCAAGAAAAATAATGATTCAAACTGCAGGAATATATTCTGATTCTTTTGCTGCTACGAGAGCTCTCTTCATTATTATTGTTGTTTTTCCTGAGTCGATCACACCCACATCCCCACCCCATGTGTTTTTTTTTCTTTTTCATCTCAGTTCTTCACAATAGTCACCTGCAACCACTTCATTGTTTGGTTTTATTTGTATGTTGTACTTTTCATCTTTCCAAAGGTTAGCCTGAATCAAGTTGAATTTTACTATTTGTAGGTTCCAATTACTTTCGTTGATAGAGTATTTGGAAGTTCCAAGCTGGGAGGATCTGAAATAGTGGAGTATCTAAAGGGCCTTCTGTATCTTCTGGTTACAACTTGATATGGATAACAAGCTGCATGACCAGAGAATCCGAAGACTTACGTTGTTTAACAACCTGTGACGTTCTGAAGACTTGAACTAGGACCATATAACAAATTCTTTTTTCTTTTTGCTTCAGCCTATGTAACCAAAATTTTGATGAATGAGCTATTATGTATTGGAAATTGTGTTACGAAAGTAATTTTCAATGCTACTTTGGTTTATTTTGTGGATGATGCTTTCCATTATTGACTAATACACTCGTGAAAGTTATCTGTTATCACATTGATTTAAACATCTGTGATTTTAACTTGCATTTTCCTGCTTATATAAATGTCTACTTCTGGCTGAACTAGTGAGGGAAATCTAGGGTCCTGAAGTTGAACATATTTATATTGAGTTCCAGCTGAATTTTTTGGTTAATTTTGTTGAGATTGATGGGCCTTCCCATTTTTCTTTGTTCTTCTGTCCTTTTTTGTCTAAACTTGCTGTAGTTTACACAATTAGCTTGTTGCATAGGCTTTCTTCCTTCTGTTTAACTATAACACAACACCAAATAATTTGTATCAATAGGACTTATTACATATGGAGATAAATTGATTGAAAATAAACAGGACACAACTCTCAATGCAAGTAGTTCAATAGACTTTTTTTGGTTCTGCAATGTAAAGATTGCATCAATACATGCACAATAAACTTAAAGATAAGCAATACAAAAAAGAAAATTCATATCACAATCACCCATGAAAGTGAACTGAAGCTATCAGCTACATAGCCTCTTCATTGTACTTCAAGCATCAAACACCCTAATCTGAAAATTTTGCGACAGAACTAACTACATTTGCCATCCAAAGCATCCAGAAACTACTACTACTTACTTTTTTTGTTCAACAAACGTCTATAAGAGGGGAAATCATTCCAACTCAAATTTTCCCAACTCTTCTGGCTGAAGTTCTCCTCTCTGATAACCCCACAGATTTGTCCATGCTGATTGGCAAAGGAGGCTTCTTGTTCTCCTTACTAGCTGTACTTCTCAAGAAATACCTCGAAGGTTCTCTCCTCTCTGCTATTGGTGTAGAAGCAACAACTGATTTCCTCGCGCTTTGGAACATCTTAGGCTCTCCTTTTTTCTTGGAAGATTCTACTCTAACTCCCAAATCATACACTGGTTTCTTCTCATCCACAGTGTCACCACCCTTCTTTCTCTTCAATCTCTCATTCCTTCTAGCAGAGTACTCTTCATAAAACTTGCCCCTTTCGAATAAAGGACTTCTCTTTGCATTCAATGAATCAGAGTTATCAGCAGCATTCACATCCTCGTTACCAAATTTGTTCTGCACCATTTTGGACAAAGCCCTTAATTCACAAGAAATGGTATGGTACTCTGGACGAAGTTCCCATTCTTCAACACTGCTGCTAACCCTCTTAGGCAACTGAGTTTTCAAAGAACCTGCATACAATCTAAAATTTAGCCCAAGAAAAGAGAGACCATCAAAATTGAGAAGGAAAAGGGGGTCTCAAATTTTGCAAACAGTTCAACTACTATACGAAGCATGGATATTTGTCCCTGTTTAAATTCAAAATTAAGCTAATTCTTTCAAAACTATCCACTTGTTCCCTGTTTATATTCAAAAACCCAAAAAGAAAAACAACACAATCACTACAACTATGCCTAAATCAGCTATATAACAAATCTCAAACACCCATTTTGTTTTCATAACAAGGGAACCACAGCTGCTACCCTGTTGGTTGTGCGCAAACAACAAAGGAAATATAAACCGCAACAGGCAACACAACCCCGTGTGACAAGCTCGACCTAGAAACGCATGCAGGTGGTATGGAACCCAGGACCCCAATGGAAATCCCAGGCTCAACCAACTCGGCCACTCATTTCTCTTCATCCCAATACATACAAAACACAAAAGGGGTCTCAAATTTGCCTTCCAACTCTAAATACAGTACTTATACAAAGCTCAATAGTTAACACCCATTTCTCTTCATTCCAAAACAAACAAAACTAAAAAAAAAAAAAAGCAAAAAGGGATCAATGTTTTCCAGCTCTAAATACAGAACTAATCATACAAAACTCAACCGTCAACACCCATTTCTCTTCATTCCAATACACACAAAGCTCAAAAAAAGCAAAAGGAGTCTCATTTTTTTTGTCTACCAACTCTAAATACAGTACTAATCATACAAAACTCAAACAGTCAACACCGATTTCTCTTCATTTCCAATACACACAAAACTCAAAATAGCAAAAAGGTCTCAAAATTTTTGTCTCCCAACTCTAAATACAGTACTAATCATACAAAACTCAACAGTCAACATCCATTTCTCTTCATTCCAACACATATAAAACTCAAAAAAAAAAGAAGGGGGGTCTCAAAATCTTTATCTTTCCAGCTCTAAACACAGTAGTACTACTAATTATACCAACCAAATACCTGGTGGGGTTCGAATGGGGTTTGGAGTAGATTGAAGAACACGACGATTCCGAATTCCAACAGGAGATCTAGTAGCAAGTGGGGGTTTACGGCTAGATCTCATCATCATCTTGGACATGAAAACCAAATCAGAACTCAAGATTCAAGAAGCGGCGGAAAATTATGAAAGAGGAGAAAAAAATAGTGTTTTTTTGGCTTAGTGCTTTGAGCGTTCTTCTATGGCAATAGTTTATTGTTGTTAATTTTTGTCCTTTTTTAGATGAGTTTGAATTTGGCCGTAAAGTAGGAGAAGCGCTCCAACGGTCAAATTCAAGGATCGGACGGTCACAAATCGTCTGATATTTAAAGAAAAAGATTGATGGAATATATACATTTTAGACCCCTCAGCTTGTATTTACGATCGGTCTCAGTTGAACACTTCGACATCCCTACAAATTTTATATGACATGTCATGGGTGTCCACGAGACTGAGTGTTTAGTTGTTGGTTGCTATCAAGTTAAAGTGTTTTTTATCGGCAAAAGTCAAATATAAATACATATTTATGTGTTATGTTTTTATAAATAAGATTCTATATAATATGATAAAATTTTAACCCCGAAATGCCGTAATAATTCAAGAAACAAGTTATAGTTTAGGGGTTCTTTGCTAGCTGATTAGAATTATACAGGTTATTAGTAATGTAAGAATCAGTTTTGAGGAAATTTACATATTATTTTATATTTGGATTAGTTATTCATATAAAAGTTACACATATATTAGTTTATTCATTTATACATGAATAATTTTTATTTTCTATATACCTATCCGTCATATAAGTTATACGGTAATTAATACGAGAATAACTTCTTTGTCATCCGGCTACCGAACGGCGGCGTGCAGTCGATGTCATCGTCGCCTTTTGTTAATTTGTGTATGTACACAAATCAAATTTAAATTCAATTTTTAATATAAGAAAAACCTGTTGATATGATAGAAGAAATATAAGAAAATATAGAAACAGAATGTCAACAATCAACTATCAAAAATCCAGCATTTGAATTCTGCTGCACTTTTATCAAAGAGTGTTAATAAATAGCAACCAAGGAATTTTTCGTTAATGATTTTTTAATTGAAGATTAACTAAGTAGATTACTCATACTAATAGCACGTTCAATTACAAGTGTCAACTATAACACGCTAATTAAACTATTCAATGTCAAATGCAATACAAGAGAAAACGTCTAACTCTATTTTATAATATTTGGTATCCAAATTAACTTGTATAATTTAATTAATCCATCGCCATCACCAACAATCGAACACATGAGAAGAAATCAAAATCTTTTTTGGCTCTGTTGAGATTTGAACCCAAATATCCCATATAGTACAAAAGACAATGTTTAACTTAGACACCTCAACTGAGTGATGTCCAATATTTAATCAGAAAGGTGTACTAGCATACTGAATATCACAGAGATCAAAACCACTCAGAGAAAGTACAATTAAAAGAGTTAAACTTCAACATGTAATGGAGGTAATGGAATCCCATTTTGATATCAGAATGATGGGGTAACCCAAATAGCGGGGGCTACAGGATCAACACCAGAAGTGCCTTGATTCAAGGATTGAATGGTTTCATCTTCGAGATTGTAAGCCCCTATCTCTCTCGAATCATCTTCGCGGGAGAACACACATGTCCAATCATAGGTAAAATAGATATGATTAGGCTTCACTCCAACGAACTTGGAAGAGTCGATGGCAATTGATGCATTACACCCCACAAAAATTGCTGTCTCCCAAGCTTTTAATCTCTTTGGCTTCTCTGATGATTACATCAATTTTGAATAGTCGAATTTATTTGTCTTCCACCCATTTGATGCATCTTCTGTAATCATCAATTGTTGAACAAATAACAGCTCACCTGACACTTCAATGAGAAAGAACCGGCTTGCATCAATCGATAGATCATGTATCTCAACAACCTCTCGTGGTTTTACAACAGGCTGAGGATTGCTAGGCTCTGGGATGTCAATAACTGAGACCCACCGCCCATGGTTGACATAAAGTTGTCCATTGAAGTATTGCATATGGTACAATGCACCAATCTCTTCAAGAATAGGAATTTTGGTCCATCAGAGGTCTCCAGGTCGCCAAAAAGCCAAACGGTATGTAGGGCGACTATAACAAATTATCAGAACATAGTCAGATGTTAGGGATGGGCTAGCAGATAATACAACATGGTCGATCGTCACATAGAAACGTTTTGATCCCTGATCTCTTAAGCCAGTAGACGGAGGAAGCTGAATTTGGGCGCGTGAAAAAGGGTGCAACAAAGTCATCTCTCCTGTACTTGTCCTATAGTTCACCGTGAAAAGCCATCCCTGTGTTGGAAAACACAGTCTCCCTCTAGCTTCTGGGAGGAAAACTGTGCGAGAAATTTTCTCCTTGGAAAGAGAGTAGAATTTCCGATAATCGTCGTCCACATAAGCAGCCAGCATAAGCAAAGGAACTTGAGGCGCTAACACATCAAAAGTCTCTTTGGTACCAGCACTTTTCCATGATTTACAAACAAAACCAAATCTAATGAAATCCTCCATCGCTGTAACACGCTTTGCTATCATAACAAGTAGTTCATATGGAAGTTCTGACCAGTTCGCCATATTTCCCAGAAAAAGGGATGACTGCTTCCTACATACATAGGGCACAGAAAGCTCATCTAATCAAGAGAAAAGTTTAATCAACAAAGTTAATAAAAACAGATAAACTCAATCATTTTGAACACTTCCTCAGAATTGCTACAGGAGAACAGACACAAGAAAGAAGACTCATAATGAGTTGTAAGGAAGCATCCAAAGATTTCTTTCAAATCATTTTCCCAAAAAATTAGCCAGAGTACAAATGCAACAATGCTCCTTAATAAAACATAATCTACACTTACTCCTTGGATCATCTATATACATTTATAGCAGCACACAACTTGATGTCCCTAAAATCCATTGCATAAATATTTCAAGTCCTTTACTTTTGTTTGAAGAATCTCCTCTAATCAAGACAGCCCCTTTTAGCAAATATTAGAACATGTATATCCATGTTACACCACTTATTCATAAGCTTCTTACAATCATATACTTTACTTTAAATCGATCAATATGAATTTAACACATTCTATATATCGCATGTATAAATTTTCTTCTATTCAAATTATAACGGACAAATGACAAGTTATTTTTCCTCAATATTTGTCTAATTGTGTTATCATATTTTAGTTAGTTGAAGATTTGGTAATTCTTGTTTGGCTCTACACCATGTAACTCGTAAACAACAACAATAACATACCAGTATAATCCCACAAGTGGGGTTCACGAGGATAGAATGTACGCAAACCTTTAACCCTACCTTGTAAAGGTATAGAGGTTACACCATACATATATATATATATATTAGAAAATGGTAAATTTCACTCCTTTCCCTTCTTTTTCAAGGGGGACTTTTATCAAATAAGTGGTGTGCATAGGAAGATAATCCAAACAACAGGACATCTACATATCAATAAAAATGCTACTAATCAGCAAATTAGAGGCTGAGATTCGTAATACTCACCCAACACACTCGTCCAATTTCCGTGATTGCTCTGCAAGTAAAGGGGATTATGGAATTTGGAAAATCTGGTTTTGTTATAAATAAAAATACTAACAATAAGAGAGCGCTATATATAAGCCACTTACTTCGTTACTACTCTTGCTACCTTGTAAAGGAACACCAAGAAAATTAATGAAGAAAACCAGATTTTAGTGGGATAAAACCTTTTGTTAAAAGAGAGAATAAACGCGTATTTTACTTTTCCTACAAAGACATCACTTTTATACTAAGCTTTCCAAATGTTGATATTATTTTGTCTTTGTGACCAAATGCATTCATGAAGAGATTCGAACGCAGGCTCAAAAGACTAAAAGAGTCTTACGGACCCACCCAAGAGTCAATGGACCAATTAGATCATTTGTTTATTGGGTGCTTTATGTTAATTTTATACAAATACCTCTTAATTTCTACGTTGATATAGACATTCCGGGATGAGATTAATGGGTGCCCGAGTACCCGATGGACTCCATGTGGATCCGCCCCTGAGCTCATCCAAATACATTGTTGATAATCACTTAGAGAGGTCAGTCTTTGAGCTCATCCAATTATGTATTAAACCTTAATATATTGAGAACCGCTTAATTTTCTAAATAAATTTATTTAGATATTCGAATTATGACATGTTCCAAATTAGTAATTGAACCTATGAAAAAATGTTTCTATATTTAGACACGTCCCATTCAAATTTTATCAAGCATGAGTAACAAATGTCAATAACTAAAGATTTTTTTCATTAGTATTTTCTAATCGAAGATTAAGTAGATTACTCATACTACTAGCACCCGTTCAATTTAAAAGAGTCAACATTATTGGTTGATTTTTTATTTGTGATAATTTACGAGGCAAAATAATCAACTAATTTGGTAACTCACTGACTATACTATTCAATGTCTAATGCAATTTTTTTTAGAAAGGTTGCTATACAAGAGAAAACGTCTAATCTATTTTATAATGTGAAATCAACGAATGTTCTTCTTTTCTTGCCTCTAATGAGATTTGAACCACAAAATCTCATAGTACAAAAGAGAACATAAATAGTGATGTTCAATATTTAATTCATAGTTGTGATGACAACCCAAATATGATGAAAGTTCAAGTCATTTCAAAAGAAAATGTCATCTCCAACACCAAATCACCTAAAACATTCAATCTTTTTCTCTTAGATCAGCTAATTCCAGATCCTTATGCACCAGTTGTACTATTTTATCCAAATCAAGAAACACATCTATGCCAATGTGGAGTTCATTTGTCACAAAAAGTTTTGTTTCCAATGCCTCTGCTATAGACAAACTTAAAGAGTAATAGCATACTGAATATCACACAGACAAAAACCATTCAGAGAAAGTACAATTAAATGAGTTTAACTTCAACATGTAATGGAGGTAAGTAGAGTCCCATTTTGATATCAGAATGATGGGGTAACCCAAATCGCCGGGGATACAAGATTAACACTAGAAATGCCTTGATTCAAGGGTTGAATGGTTTCATCTTCGACATTGTAAGCCCCTATCTCTCTCGAATCATCTCCTTCGGAGAACACACATGTCCAATCATAGGTAAAATATATATGATTAGGTTTCACTCCTACTAACTTGGAAGAGTCGATGGCAATTGATGCATTACACCCCACAAAAATTGCTTTGTCTCCCAAGCTTTTGATCTCTTTTGCTTCTCCTTTGATTGCATCTATTTTGAATAGTCGAAATTTATATGTCTTCCACACATTTGCTACATCTTTCGTAATCACCAATTGTTGAACTAATAATAGTTCACCTGACACTTCAATGAGAAAGAGAAAGTGCTGGTTTGCATCAGTCGATAAACCCACCATCTGAACAACCTCTCGTTGTTTTACAATAGGCTGAGGATTGCTAGGCTCTGGGATGTCAATAGCTGAAACTAGCCACCGCCCATTGTTGACATAAAGTTGTCCATTGAAGTATTGGATCATATGGTAAAATGCATAAGTTTCTTCAACAATAGGAATTTTGGTCCAACAGAGGTCTCCAGGTCGCCAAAAAGCAAAACGGTATGTAGGGCGACCATAACAAATTATCAGAACATAGTCAGATGTTACGGATGGGCTGGCAGATAACACAACATGGTTGATAGTCACATAGAGACGTTTTGATTCCTGATCTCTCAAGCCAGTACACGGAGGAAGCTGAATTTGGGCGCGTGAAAAAGGGTGCAACAAAGTCATCTCTCCTGTACCTGCTCTATAGTTCACCGTGAAAAGCCATCCCTGTGTTGGAAAACAGAGTCTCCCTCTAGCTTCTGGGAGGAAAACTGTGCGAGAAATTTTCTCCTTGGAAAGAGAGTAAAATTTTCGATAATCATCATCCCTATTAGCAGCCAGCATAAGCAATGGAACTTGAGGCGCTAAAACATCAAAATTTTCTTTGGCACCAGCACTTCTCCATGATTTACAAACAACACCAAATCTAATGAAATCCTCCATCACTGTAACACGCTTTGCTATCATAACAAGTAGTTCGTATGGCAGTTCTGACCAGTTCGCCATACTTCCCAGAAAAATGGATGAATGCTTCCTACATACATAGGGCACAGAAAGCTCATTTAATCACCAAAGTTTATAAAAACAGATAAACTCAATCATTTTGTACACTTGCTCATAAGTTTCTTACAACCATATTAGCAAATATTAGAACATGTATATCCATGTTATGCCAGCTTCTTACAACCATATACTTTACTTTATATTGATCAATATGAATTTAACACATTCTATATATCACACGTATAAATTCTTCTATTCAAATTATAAAGGACAAACGACAAGTTATTTTCCCTCAATATTTGTCTAATTGTGTTATAATAGGAAGTTTTGGTTCTACACCATGTAACTCATAAACAACAACAATAACATACCCAATATAATCCCAAGTAGGCTTAAGGAGGTAGGATGCACGCAAACCTTTAATCCTACCTTGTGGAGGTATAGAGGCTACACCACACACATATATATATAGAAAATAATGGTAAATTTCACTCCTTTCCCTTCTTTTTCAAGGGGGACTTTTATCAAATAAGTGGTGTGCATAGGAAGATCTACATATGACTGTGAAACCAGAATTTTTAATAAGAGGGTTCAATAAATGAAAAACTAAACATACAAACTAATAGAAGGGGTTCGACATCTATTATACCGCCCCTAACATATCAATAAAAACGCTACTAATCTAGTATGTATGAAACATAAATCAGCAAATTACAGGCTGAGATTCGTAATACTCACCGAACACAAGAAGAGAGAAATTATGTTTTGTATTACATGAAGATGGAGCTATAATATATAAGCCAATTACTACTCTTGCTAAACTTGGACACCAAGAAACAAAAAGTAAACGGTCTGTTTTCTCATTAAATATCTTATCAGAAAAATTCAATGGAGTAAAATTTTGGTTAAAAAAAAAACAGTATAACGCGCTTAAGAAAAATCTTGTAAACGATGTCTCACAAGTCTCAATCTTATGCTTAGCTTTCCAAATGTTGATATTTTGTGTCTTATGACCAAATTGCATTCATGAAGATTAAGTAGATTACTCATACTACTAGCACCGTTCATATAAGAGAGTCAACATTATTGGTTGATTTTTGATTCGTGTTATTTTAAGAGGCAAAATTGTACGTTAAAATAATCAACTAATTTAGTAACACGCTGACTAAACTATTCAATGGCAAATGCAATTTTTTTAAGAAAGGTCGTATAATTTAACTAATCCACCGGTTTCTCTGAATTGCTTCTTAGCCTCACCAATAATTGAACATATGAGAAGAAATCAACGAATGTTTTTCTTTTTATGCCCCTAATGAGATTTGAACCCCAAAATCTCATAGTACAGATGAAAACGTTTGATTCACAGTTCCTATATGTATACACATCGGATAATCACTACCAAATATATAGTGATACTCAATATTTAATTCATAGTTGTGATCACAAGCCAAATATGATGAAAGTTCAAGTCATTTCAAGAGAAAATATCCAACCTTCATCTCCAACACCAAATCACCTCAGAAAAAATCAATCTTTTTGCTCTTGGATCAGCTAATTCCAGATCCTTTTGCACCAATTGTACTCTTTTATCCAAATCTTGATGACTAATTAAGAGACACATCTATGACAATGTGGAGTCATTTATCACAAAAAGTTTTGTTTCCAATGCCTCTGCTATAGACAACCTTAAAGAGTTATAGCATACTGAATATCACACAGACCAAAACCATTCAGAGAAAGTACAATTAAAAGAGTTATACTTCAACATGTAATGGAGGTAAGTGGAGTCCTATTTTGATATCAGAATGATGGGGTAACCCAAATAGCGGGGGATACAGGATCAACACCAGAAATGCCTTGATTCAAGGATTGAATGGTTTCATCTTCGAGATTGTAAGCCCCTATCTCTCTCGAATCATCTCCTTGGCAGAACAAACATGTCCAATCATAGGTGAAATAGATATGAATAGGCTTCACTCCAACTAACTTGGAAGAGTCGACGGAAATTGATGCATTACACCCCACAAAAATTGCTTTGTCCCCCAAGCTTTTTATCTCTTTGGCTTCTCCTCTGATTACATCAATTTTGAATAGTCGAAATTTATTTGTCTTCCACCCATTTGGTACATCTTCTGTAATCATCAATTGTTGAACAAATAACAGCTCACCTGACACTTCAATGAGAAAGTACCGGCTTGCATCAATCGATAGATCACATATCTCAACAACTTCTTGTGGTTTTACAACAGGCTGAGGATTGCTAGGCTCTGGGATGTCAATAACTGAGACTAGATTCCACCCATGGTTGACATAAAGTTGTCCTTTAAAGTAT
>JAJOOR010023235.1:0-13866 GCA_036250505.1 Solanum acaule | reverse complement strand
GTGAGAAGCTTCCTGATTAAAAAAAAGAAGTGACATAAGTAACAATTTGTATTTAAAATTAAGAAAAAGGAAGAAAATGCACTTTCAGTTTTAGCAGTTCTCGAATATTCTGCTGCCAAAATCTGGGAAATGAACTTGTGTAGATTGGTGCCCCTTGAAATGTGCCCTAACAGTGGAATGCTCCCTAATAAAAAAGAAAGAAAGGAACTCAAACTGGACAAGTTGGTCGAGTTCTATTCAAGACCTTTGCTTGATTTGTTCTTAAAAAATAAGATTATGATTTCTTCTGCTCTTGCTCCCACTTGCTTTAGGTTATTTTAGAGCTGTAGATGTTCCACAAAGTTCTGACTAGCGTACTAGCAGGAACATGGAGAAGTTAGCAATGATAGTATTGTATTAGGTTCTGTAATAGTGTGACCTGTTCATGTTCCACCCTCTAATTTCCCTTTACTTCCGCGTGAGAAGAAAATAGAATGCTATATATGTTGGGCCACTCCAAACATATTTTAGAACTATAAGTCTATTTGTGTATATAATGCAAATATAACATACTTGCAACTTCATGTTCTGTCAAACAGACCTTTTCCCACTTTAAACAAATTCAACATGAGAAGTACATTGGGTTCAAATGATATTAAGCGGCATTAAGTCAATAACCTGCCTTCAAGCAGCATCTTAACATTACCAATTTTGCGAGACTTTGAGTATTCTTTTATCTATCTATAATTTGCATCCAACGTAATGCAGCTAGGGACAGGGTCATTTGGTGCAACGGCTAATTACACTCACCGCTTCTCCACAAAATCTCATGGGCGTATCGCAGCCAGAATCGGAAGGTTCATTGATGTTAATAATTCCTCATTTCTTTTTTTGAATAGTATTCGACTTATTGCCGTTACTGTGTTAAAGTTAAAGGTTCTAAGCCTTGATATTCTGTACTTTCTTGCTTAAATAAACTAAACGATCTGTGGTCTGAATAAGCTAATGAATGCCTAGTACACCTGATGTGTTGCAATTCTATTTTAGATTTATTTTGTTGAATGATCAAATCTCTCTGATCCTTGTTCATCTCCGCGTAATGGTGATGACTAAGGCCTAACTTTTACCTTATCAAAACAAAAATGGTGATGACTAAGGCCTAACTTTTACCTTATCAAAATAAAAATGGTGATGACTAGGCCTAGTACTCGATTGTAGCTTGAGTAAGTCAGTACATAACTTGCATTAGCTATTGTTTTAAATTCTTGTTTGTAATCAGATTTCTGTAATATCTAGTTATATAAGCGATTTAACAATATTTTCATGATCGTTTACTTTAAAAGTCCCTCAATTTGTTCTGGTATTAGTTAAACCTTTTAAGAACTTCTGGGAAGAGCAAACCTGCTAGTGTCTTGGAAAAAAGGCATCATAGATTTCTGTAAAAGATGGTTAAATAAGCAATTTCTCATTTTCTTCTTGATTGTTTTCTTTATCTTCATGCACAAAATTTCATGTTTAATTGGTAGCCTCTTCTCAGGACATTCTATATTATATTGCAGTACGGCACTTGAACTTGAATTGGGAGGTGGAAGAAAAATATCTGAATTCAGTACCATTCGGATGCTGTATACCGTAGGAATTCAGGTATATATTGGCAAACTAACTCCTTTCACCCCTTCCCGAAGAAAAGAGGAGTGGTGCCTACTTTCGTCTATGCTTTTGTTAGACATGTTTTACAATTCATTAGAAGTCATTGTTGCAAGATTGCACATGTTTTTCATGTTTTTTTACACCTCATATCCTTTTTTTTCTCACAGGGGATCTTTTGGAAGTTTGAGTTACATCGTGGGGGACAAAAGTTGATTGTTCCTGTAAGTAGTCTCAACTTGTGCTTATATGCGTTATTTTGGTTTCATGCTTTTATCTTTTCTTTCTTTTTCCTTTTTGGTTTGCTTGTTCATATGCATGCACATGTGTTCGTGACTTTGGGTACATATTCCCCAGAATTTCTTGCATCTACAGTTGCTTCTTGATCATGATCTTAATCAGGCACTTCCAAGATGATCAGGAGTCAATAATGATCTCGAATTATAACAAACCTAAACTAATGCAAGATCACTTATTTTAAGAATATAGTACGGTACCTCAACGCGTTGAACTAATGAAATACTATATCCTACAATGCAAAAACTAGATTTCCTACTCAAGGAATTGGATATTACGTATGATCTTAACTAATTTTGATTGGATAATGGTTCTGATGGTTTTACCAAAATTAGGTATGCGTTTGGCCATGATTTTTTTTTCCGGAGTTGAACTCTGGAAAATATGTTTGGCCATAATTCTACTTGAAGTTGAAATCGAGAATTTTCAAGAATTTGAAAACAACTAAACGATATCTTCACTTTTTCACTCCAAATTACTCACAAAAGTAAAAAATAACTCCAATTTGTATTTATGGCCAAACACAACTCCAATTTTCAAATATCATTTTTCATTAACAAAAACTACTTTTTTCAAATTTCACAATGAAACATGGCCAAACACCCACTTAAAACGCATGATTTAATCCAACTTTGTGAAACAATCAAAAAGTAACACAAGTACACAACTATAACTGGCCGGTTGAAAGTTAGTTGGTTGTACTGTAACTTGTAGATAGGAGTTGCAAATTAATTGGTACATAGAGGTGTAAGGTTTTGCTTATATTTTAAACCTAACTTTATTTTTGCATTCAATGCTATCATAAACCATGGAGAAAATAATAGAGCATTAATCTATCTCGGGTTAAAAGACGTTTTCTGGGCGGATTCTACAGTTTACCTCTGAGCGAGGCATCCTTGAAATGCCTTGGGGTGGCAGTGGCGATCGCAAGTATTGTGGTGCATTTGCTCAAACTGGTCTGCCTGGAGTCGCTTTGAAATAATTCAGAGGGTCTCTAGTTCTGCCTAGTTTAATAACCAATAAAGTGAATCCTAAAGAAAAATAACAAAATTTCTTTTGCTTTTCTTTGCTGTCTTGCATTAAGAAGCTTATGGAATGGCATGTTTGAGCAACTATAATCTCTATGATCTGTATTCAGCCATCTGATTCACTCTTTTTAATCTACTTTTTTCCGGTGATGTCCCCCCAAAAAATTGACTTTTCTATGGATAGTGGATAATCTAAGTTCCTATAAATAAGTTATGCTACCAATTTCAAAAAAAAAAAAAGTTTATCTAAATAAGTTAGCTCAAAGAACTTACCATTATCTAAACATTATCTGTCTCAATCAAGATCTTCGTTGTTCATACTGTAAGTGTTTTCATTTTTGCTAAATATTTATGGATGCAGGTATTGCTTTCTAGGCATTTGAACCCTATTTTTGCCACCGGAGCATTTGTGGTACCGACCGCACTGTATTTTGTACTGAAGGTTTGTGTTGTGTCTTCAAACTGACATTTGAAAATTTCTTTTCGGTCAATAGCTAACTACATGGTGGTTCTCAATTATTCTCTGGGGGAATTTGCTATATTACTGCTTTCCTTGTATTTCTGTTATAGAATACTTAATTCGGTTGAGACAGAAATCCTAGTTCTTCTGATAAACATATCACTATCCATAGTGCGTTATGCCAAAACATTTTACTTCTTTTTTATTTGGTGACCTATGAGTAGGTTTACCTTGGTAGTTACCCATTTTAAAGATTTTACAATTGATGGCCCATATTGCATCTACTTATTTCCTTCCCTGGATGTTTCAAATATGTTTTACTGTAGCCACTGGTTTTGATTCTGAGTTGTTGGAGGGGGTTCCTCGTGGTGGCAATATGAGGAAATGTCTCTTCGAAATTATGGCTTGCTAGTTTCGTAAGTGCTCAGTTTCCATGACTGCCGATTTCTCTCTTGTTGAGATATCTTTTCCTTTACTCCTTCCGTTTCAATTTGTTTGTGTGGTTTTGAGTTGCACGAAGTTTGAGAAAGTAAATTAAACTTTTGAATCAATCTTGTGGTCTTAAACTAAAGATATGTAGAATGTACCAAAATGCCCTTTAATTTTGTGGTTGTAAACATGTCATGTGGAAAGTTTGAATTAAAGAGTTGTCAAAAAATTTAAGAGACAATTCTTTTTTGAACGGACTAAAAAAGGAATGTAAGACAAATGAATTGGAACCGAGGAAGTATTATTTATTCTGAATTGTGGGGCCTTGTGTTAGCAAAATGTATCCCATTGATTATACTTTATAATTTTCTTGCTTTCTTAATAGCTCATTTTCCAGTCACTTTTTGACTGTTTTTCTCTTCTATATTTGCAGAGATTTGTTGTGAAACCTTTGTATCTTAAGCGCGAAAAGCAGAAGGCATCAGAAAATATGGATAAAACCCTTGTCCAGGTAATTATAAATTATACATAGTTCGGGTGACTGGCATTGCTGCTGCCTGAATTCTATAAATAGCTTCCCCTGTTCTTGGCAGCCAGACATTAGGATGTTTGATAAACAACTAGGCTTCAATCGCAAGCTAGTTGGGGTTGGAACATAAATCCTCTCAATCCCCCGCTTGTACCTTGGGACATTCTGTGAGCCAATACTTTGTTATCCACTTCAGTAGTTTCTAAGTGTTGATGCAGTTCGTTGTGCACTGCTTCTTCTGATATGATAGAGAATGTATATTGTTTTGTCTATGAAGCATTCTCATGGTTCTTTCCTTGAGCTTATAAGTGGATGGTCCAATGTGAAGCCAACCTCTACTGCAGCTTTGCTCCTAACACACTACATTGTTGTAGGTTCAGGAGTCTAGGACGGCTGCTAAGAAAGCTCAACAACTATTGCAAAATGTGGCCAATAGGAAAAGAAGTAGACAGCTTGAAACAGGTGGACTGGTTGTTATAAAAGCACTGTATGGCAGTCGTAAAGCTCTGAAGAACAGAAATCAAATAGAGGAAGTGAAAGATGAAGTGGCTTCTCAAATCATTGATGTCATTCTACCTTTGAATTTTCTTGTGAGCGACTCGGGGCAACTAAAGGTCCGTTTTTACATAGTCTGTTCTTAATAGATTTCTTTTTGTTATCAGTCTTAAGGATTCCTTGTTTCACATTTGATGCCTTATTGTTCTTTTTAGTTTATATTACTTGCTTTAATTGATCTTCTCTTTGAACATCGTAAGCTATTAGAGGTCATAAAGGAAAGAGAATTATAACAGCTGCAGTAGCTAAGAGAAGGTTAGGGACATGGTTGGCTTAGATGGCATAAAAAGGAGGAGAAAGAAAAAAGATGAGCTATATGGAACACAATCATGATATGTCAAGATATCTTCTTGGTGCTCCTCCTGTCATTTTGTCTGTTTGGCTTGAAGGAGTACGGGGACTTGCAAGATTTGTGTTTCTCTGGTAGATTAACATAGCCATTGTATATCATGAGGTTTCCGAGATTTCCCCTAGGTTGAATTCACATAGATAAAATTTTCCTTTAGTAGCCAGGAACACAATCGTTTTGTGTATTTGGAATGAAAGGAATCACAGATATATTGATGAAAGCTCAACTCCAACCCATATTTTGAAAGCTAGATGTTTAGTTAATCTCTACAGTTGGAATTTCCTTAAGCCTGTATCTGTCCCAGTTGATTTTTTCGATTTTGTTGGCTCCTTGATCTAATTGACTGATCAACTGTTATGGAAACAGTACTTAATTTTCTACTTCTTTTGCATCTCCTTGATGCCAATTAATGATATATTCGTACTACATAGAAAAAAATGAACACAATTGACTATCTCATCTGTAAAAGCCAGTGGCGGAGGCAGCATGTAATGAGGGGGGTCGACCCCCCTCGGCGAAAAATATTACTATTTATACATGGTTAAAATTGTTTTTTAGGTATGTATAATAGATGTTGAACCCCCTTCCACTAGTTCGTGTGTTTACTTTTCAGATTTTGAACCCCCTTATTAAATTTTCTGGCTCTGCCACTGGTAAAAGCTACACATCTGTTGTTTAATCAAATATTAGCCAATGTACTTTTAGTGTTTGGACGCTTTCTTTGGAATAACTGTTGAGATGAAAATAATTACATATGGACATATTTTTGCTTACATTTCACTAGTTCATGAAACAACTAGCCAATATCTTGTCTGTTCAAGATGGTTTTACTTTTTACTATTGGATATTTCATGTCTCATTATTTATATGCAGCTGCACGAGGGTGTAAAGAAATCAGGAATTATGGGATTTTGTGATCCTTGTCCAGGAGAATCTAAGCAATTGTATGTGAAGTACACCTTTGATGGTAACAACTTTGAGGTAAATCTTCTTCTTTCTATCTTTTTCTGACATTAGAAAACATCCCCTGTCAACTGAAATTACTCTCAAAATATCAACAGGTCATTGTCGACGATTTGGATGAGTTGCTTATACCCCAAGAATCTCACAGAATTTGATGACAAGTGAGCTGCTGAGTCTCTGCTTTTTCACTTCACTGAATATTAGATTTCAGGCTGTTGATTCCTCCAGATGAGTATGATAATCAATTGGAGAAATTTAAGGAAAATTTTGCATCATTTGCTATGCCTCTGAAGTACTCTTTGTTCAATGTTACTGCCCATCGCTTCCATTCTTGTCCTCCTTACCCTCTAAACCAACAGGAATAAGAGCGTGGGAAACTAGCAGAAAGGAATAGAGTTTTCGCACCAACCCTAGCCTGAGAAATGTTAAAATGGGATGCAGTTCCTTAGGGTTTTGGTTAAAGATTACTACAGAGTGTATTCTATTTTGACAAAATAAAGGCAGTCTAGCGATATCTTATTCTTTCACCATTAAACTATTTGGTGAACTCCTTATATTCTGTACCGCAAAAGAAAGCAAAACTGGTGCATCAAAAGAGTTGATGCCTCAGAAACAGAAGAGTTTTAACGAACTTTTGCTTTCTCATTTGGCCTCACTAGTTGTTTTCACACTTGTGCAACTGTTCTATTACAAGATTCTTCATTTACAAAGTTATAACACTCTGCATGTATTCTAAAGATATGATCATAGAAGGTTAGCAATATCCAGCTTTAAACCCTGACAGAAGCAGCAGATTGAGGATTCAACTGGCAAAATAATGTGAGATTTGTTCCATTCAAGGTGCATTATATCAACCATGGCTTCTTTTTCATCTTCTGATCAGGCAAAAGTATACATCAATCATAACATTCATCAAAATCTTCGTGCAATAGATATACATACATCCCGGTTTTGACCTGTTCTTTATATTTTAGTAGGCGTTATTGATTAAGAAACACTTGCTGATTGTTTAATTTGCTAGTATCCTAAAGCCTGAAGATTATAGTATATAGTTTCGGAGTGACAACTTTTCTCATTATAAACTGCTGCTTGCTGGGAGAAAAATAACAAAGTTTAGACACTCTTGTACTGAAAGTTAGAATATTGCAAGTTTCCGTAACAAGCTATATGATCCAAGTTATGGAGAATTTTTGAGTTATGACGATCCAATATGATTTGTGACTAATCCAACATGACAGCTAAGATTGAAGTGACTCAATTTTCTATCTTTACCATAATTTAAATTTTAAGATTGCACTTTTTTCTCTAACGTAGGTTCTAATCGACACTTATCCATACAAAGGTGGTTTGAAACTCACTATTTTTGGCTTGAACTATATGTGTATGTAACAAAAAAATAAAATAAGATCCACTCATTATGAAAAAATTGAATTTTGATTCACCTCTTTAATAATGTACACGGTGACACTTGGCGAAACCAGAAAAGAGGAAAGCTGTCACATTTAGGAATAAAGTGGAAGATATCAAAGAGGGACAATTGTTGCACTCTCTTTTTCCTCTTTTGTTGGTAGTGTATTAGCTGGTTGATGTTGCCATTACGTGACAGTATTCTTCAGTAGCACCATAACCTATTAGCTCACAAGCATGGCATGAAGATAGCTTGGATACAGCTCTTTAAAGTTAAGTACTACTTCATTATCATCATCTTTATATTTGGAGTCGTCTTTGGTGGGAAGCGTTTTATTCTCAAAGTAAGATCCAGTTTCAAAATGGATACCGAACATTGGGCAGAAATCACAAACAGAAAAAAGATCATGTCTATTTTTTGTTACACCATTTATCTGCTAGGTGTTGGACTATTGGATTCGAACCACTGCTTCTCCTTATTGTCGTGAGCGCATCTGTCGTCCTCCTAGAATCCAGAGCATTTCGTCGAAATGCATCCTGTCTTTTCACCTTAGTAGTCCTATGCATAGTCAGTACTATAGCCCCAATCATGGCTACTAATATAGTAAAATTTCAACAACAATAATTGCACACTAAAAGAAACGTAATTAAGAAGCCCCCTATGGATTTGTTTTTCTTAAAATAGCCACATGAATTGTTTCTATTGCTAGTAGAGTTGGGCTGAATAGTTATGGCCACTTCTATGAAACAATTAGCTGGATTACTATAATGGAGAAAATTAATCATTTACACGGGGATAGCGTGTGTCATATAGTACCTCCGTTCACTTTTTTTAATTGTCATGGTTTCCATTTTTAAAGTCAAACTATAAGAACTTAAGAAAATGGTCTAAAATCCCCTCAATCTATACCTGAAATCTCAACTACACACTCTAACTTTACGGGTGTCCTATTACCCCTTGAACATTTTAAAAGTGAAATATATACCCCTTAAAAAGTCATACCCAAATTTATGTTAAGTAGTGAGATACACTCGCCTGCCACATCATAAAATATTATTTTTTTAGTAAGAAGGTTATTATTCTTTGTCTTTATTTTATATTTTTCTTTTATATTTTCCTTTCTTTTTTTCTCTTTTGTTTTTAATCCTCTTTTGACTTTTCTTTGACACTAACTTTTTCTCCATTAATATGAAACCCAGAAGCACATTACCTTCTTCTTTCTTTCTTTATTTTTTATTTTATTTTCTTTTCATTATTTTAGTGAATTTTCATTCAAGTAATAATGATAATATCTTTGAATCGAATTTGAGTCTGTCAACCGAAGGATTAGATGACAACATTGATAAGTTTGTGTGGTCAATTAGCTTTCGAAAAGTGGGTGGCATATTGGAGTTAGATATGATGGCAAATTCAAAGTGAATTTGTGATTTGGATTATAAAAAATTGTTTTTGCTATTTTTAATCTCGTTGTCATGATCACTGTCTATGAAAGGTATTTTTTTAGTGTTTTAGAAATTAATCTATCCGTCTCACTTAAATATTTCTTAATTTACTATTACTCAAAATTTAATAACAACACGTACTATGATAGGTCTGGAAAAAAAAGGTGAAAATAGCGACATGGCAACAGTAAACTTAGTATGTGAGAATGAAAATTTGAAGTTTATGATTAAAAGAAGGAGAGTCGATTTCTTCTGGAAAAAAAAGAGAGGAAAAAGATACGATTAGTGATAGCTGAATAATGAAATAAGTTTATGACATTTTCCAGAGAAGTGTTGAAGAGAAAAAGAAAGACGACAAAAAAAATTAAAAAGATAAGATAAATAGAAGTAAAAGACAACATAATTAAAAAATAATAATTAGAAACTTAATTATGAAAAGGGGAAATTGCTTGCAAAGTTAAAGTTTTAATAAAAAAAAAAGTGTATCTCACTCTCTTTGAAAAAGTGAATACACTTCCTATGCCACCTCAGCATATAGGGTGATATTAATTTCATTTTAAAATAGTTCAAGGGGGTAATAGAATTCTCGTGCAGTATAGGTGTGTAGTTGGAAATCCGGCTATAGGTTGGGGGGCTTCTGGCCATTTTCTCTAAGAACTTCGACTAACATTTTACAATAAATTTTTCATCATATTGATATGCGAAAAATTGCAATTTATAGTACTTTTTTTTTTATATAGTTTTTGAATATCTAATTTTTTGTTTAAAATATCGAATTAATGTAATCTAATTTAACTTTGAAAATTAGTCAAACTAACTTTCGAAAAGCGCAACATGACAAATAAAATGGACAGAGTGAGTATCTTTTATTTTTTTACTGTAGTTCTTTTTGGACGTGGGGGTGGGGGTGGATTGGCAGAAATTGGAATTCTAATAAGGAGATAAGAAAATGGAACTTCACAAGAATATAAAGTTTAGCCACTTCAAAAACAACTTCATATATACATGAGGTCTGAAGTTAGGTTTTGGTAGAATCTAACTTTAGATATAACGATACTTCAAGCCCGCAAGTCTAAAGGTGATTTTCACATGGATAAATTTTGGTTATTCCTTAAATATTGATTTTTAAAACGGCTATTTGTTCAAATTTTCCCTTTAAAAAAGAATAATAAATACTTCATCAATTTTACTGATTCAACTCAAGAGTCATTCTTATAAATCATTTGTTATTATTCACATTCATTAATTTTAAATTCTGAATCCATTTAGAAATGTGGACAACCAAAAGTTTTGGAACCAAGCTTATAATTGTCCTTTTTGTTGTAATCCAAATTAATGAACCCATGCAGGTCCACACGTTGACGGCAAAATTCTTGGTAGTTGAAGCTTCCAATTATTGTGTTTAGTTAAATAATACTTAATTAACAAGGATAATCATATAAATTATACTGATGAATTCTTAGGCCTTCCTAGCTTATATTATTAGTTCAACTAATCTTCTCATAATTAGTAGATGAAGAATGGATATATATGAACCAATAAAGTAACACTTTTTTTATGAATAGATTATGGATAGAACCGTAAAATTTGGGAAGTGAGTTAGGTAATGGATTATCAACAAGTTGAGTATTATTAGTCATTAAAGCATCATTTTAAAAATATGTACTCAATTATTAGCAATTCCACACTGGGATCCACCAGTTTTATCAGTAGTACTACTTAATTGATTGATGATTATATTTGGCAAAATAATACTGGATTAGTTAAGACACGTTTCTTCATATTAAATAAATTTAGCAAAATACGCTTTATAGGCTTTGGTACTCCTTTTTCTTTTAACAAAAATGGTTTCAGTATATAGCTTACATGCATCTCAATTATTTCACCAGATATACTTTCCATAAATGAAGTTATCGAGTGACTTTGTATCCATAGAAAATTGATAAATAGATATCTCACTTCATTGTAAACTGAACCTAGTCAAGCAATAGAAGCAGGAAAAAAAAAAGACTTTCTTTGCACATAGATGGACTATCTTTAGCGAAATTGAGCATGAATCGGGAAGGGGTTCAGTCAAATTTTTTCATCAAAAAATCACACTATATATATAAGGTTAATTATTATGTATATATATTGGTGATGAATCCCTTAATGAAAATTCCATATCCGCGCTCAAATATGGTGTACCTTTGTCCTATATGCTATTCAATTTTAGTTAGATTTGTAACATAGTAAGTATTTTAATAGAATACGACAATCTTAAAAAGAAAAAGTAGTAAGGGAGTAGGAAGATGTGGACAACACTTGAGAGTTCTTGTTCAAAGTTAATAATGCAATATAGGTATGGCAATAATCACGAGTCATAATCAAAATACTTCACCACCTAACTCTTAGTTTTTGGTCTCCATTAGCCAACCCCATACCATATCTATCTATCAATCTTTCTTTCTAGTAAAAAGTTTATTTATTTTTTATTTCTCACTCAGTGTTCGAAGTCTGCAGATTAAATTCGGATCACATATTGTAGGGTTCATTTGGGGTGGCGCTCCCAACAAAATTTTCTACATACCTACGGTTTGAACCACATGCTTTTGATTAAGGGTGAAACAGTTCTACTGCTACACCATAACCATGTTGATCTAGTAAAAAGCATTAATATGACTTTTAGATGCAAGTGCTTGTCCTCATCATATCCTTCTCAAATTCCATTGATGTGACAGACATATTGGTCTTACACACACATCAAGTATATAGAAATTTCACATAATTGGATTGTCCTTTGACTCCAAAAGAGAATAATGCTTTGGTCGGTTATTCATTGAAATTTTTGTAGGAGTATATATCCATCTTATTAATTATATATATGTCAATGGGGTTGTGATATAGAGTTGGGTAAAATCAACAAAATTGAGTAGTCCCTTTAATTATTGATGGACCAATTTGATGGCCATTGAGAACAACTTATTTGGGAAGAAATTAAAGTAAAGATACTTTATGTCAAGTAAAGTGCAGCCCAATGGTCAGTGAAATAGGTTGAAAAATCATGATATTTTAGGTTTAAATCTCAACCGAAACAATAATATTAGGCAATTTTTTTCATTTGTCCAAGTCTTGATGGATAAAACTACTTGATACTCGTACTAGTGAGAAATAATAGGTATATCATGAAATTAATTGATATGCGCTCAAATTAACCCTAGCACCGCATTTAATGAAAAAACATAGCGTTTAATGTAAAAACATATCTTGATATAAGTTATTTTCTTTCTTAATGAAGAAGAAGGTGGAAAAATGGATAAGATTATTTCATTCTTAATCAAAGACCTTGTATTTGAGCCCTGAAAAAATAGAAGAAGAAAAAACTCCGCATGAAGTATCTTTTTTCTAATGAACTTTACACAACACAAATTCAAATTAATCAAGAATACTCAAGACCTCAAATCGAGTACCGGACATCGAACGACAAATTAAAAAAATGATATTATATGGTAGTGACAAGTTAGAGACAGTGAGTGAACTGAGGACACAAGATTTGAATGTCCAAAATAAATGGTCCAATGACAAAAGAGAAAAAAAGGATAAAACAAGATGGGTTTAAAGTGTACCTTGTTATTAAAATGAGGGTCCTAATTTCTGAACTTAGAAAAAATCCTTAAAATGGGGCCTACATAGAGGATTTGGCAGGCAGCACAGTGTAAGGTGCCACGTAAGGAATCTTATGTCTTCATCTGTTTGATGAGCTGGAAAGTGGGCCATCACTATACTCAATAGTTTCTAGCCTCTTGTTATTCAATGCAAAAAATGAGTTTCTTTAAGTTTTATATTTCCTCGATTTCATTTTATGTGACACTTTTCAGATTTTGAGATTCAAATAAATTTATATTTGATCGTAAGTTTTTCATAAATCTTTTGAACATTTTGAATTATCAATTATTGCGACTTATAGTACTTTTTATATAGTTTACAAGTATATAAATTTTATTTCAAAAAAATTGAAGATTCCATGCGCAAATTTCCGATCAAACTTGAACTGTTTGACTCTCAAAAAATGAAAAGTGCCACATAAATTGAGGGAGTAGTAACTTTATATAATAAAGTTTTTTTTTTAAAAAAATCCACTCCACCCCACCCCCTTAAAAAATAAAAATAAAATTATATTTCTATGCCTAGTAAATTCTAACAAATGATCTTGTAAATCTAACATCTACAAGAAAAAAAAAATCATAAATTATCAATTATTGCGATTGATAGTACTTTTTACGTAGTTTACAAGTATATAAACTTTATTTCAAAAAAATTAAAGATTTCATGCGCAAATTTCCGATCAAACTTAAACTGTTTGACTCTTGAAAAATGAAAAGTGCCACATAAATTTAGACAGAGGAAGTAGTAGCTTTATACAATAAAGTTTTAAAAAAAGTAAAAAATCCCCGCCACCCCACCCCCTTAAAAAATAAAATAAAATTGTATTTCTATGCCTAGTAAATTCTAACAAATGATCTTGTAAATTTAGCATCAACAAAAAAAAATAATCATAAATTGCTAGGTGGTATCTCTACGATCTATCATCTTTATAAAAAGAAGACTTTCTATTAAAGATTAATTAATAGCAATATGAGTTCAATAAATTGCTTGTTTCTTGCAATTGCAAAGTAATTTCAATTGGTATAAATACAATTTAGCTCTTGAGTGGACATTAGTCACAATAATTTTGGTTGGTTTTAGTTGGGAATAGACTATAGACAACATAAATTAGGGTGGGGGGGGGGGGGGGGGGGGG
>JAJOOR010023233.1:0-17420 GCA_036250505.1 Solanum acaule | reverse complement strand
AAGAAGGGGAAACATGGGTCTCATGGGGGATTCTTCAAAAATCACCAACACTACATGAATTCATCCATAATTGTTCATATATCATCAATCAAAATCAGATTATAACAACAATTCAACATTTAGAAAGAAGACCCACATTTTTGGATTGAAATCTACAATTTGGGGGATTTTGAAAACCATCTTTGGAAGGACCTCTTGGGGAAAGGGATCCCAAGAGTGAAGAGCAACCATACCTTAGTTAAACCCTATGAATTTCGTGTGAAACCTCCCATATACAAGCCCTTGCTAAGATCCTTCCAAGTTCTTCAATGGAGTCTTGAGTTGAGAGAGCTTTGAGAGAGAGAATTTTGGGAGGGAAAAGAATTGGGTTATGTTTTGGGGTCTTGACTTGTGGTGAATTAATGAATTAGTTTAGGGTCCTATAAGCTTATATAGTCCATTAATTAACCACCTAACCAACCTCCCTTAACCCCCTCTTAATTAAATAACTAAAACACTAACCCTCAACTTAAGTAAAAATTGTCAAAACAGTTCCCATCCACGGGTAGCCTTCCACGGACCGTTGGTCAGTCCACTGGACGTGGTTGGCTTCCGAAGTTTGGGACTGTAGCTCTAACTGCTGCAGGCCCCTAAGAAAAATAAGTATGGACTCACGAGGTCCATCCACGGACTGTGGTTTGGTCCATGGGGTGTGGAATGGCTCCATGGATCACGACCAAGGTGAGGAAGCAAAACTGCCAAGGCAGCATAAGGGGATTGGTTCTAAGTGATTTCATGACTTAGATTAGGGTCTTGCTAGCCTATTAAGGTGATTAATCAACTAACTAACCAACCCCATAATCACTTAATTAATTAACCATCTTAACTCCAAATCACCAACCTACAACTAGAGGGCTGGAAATTGGCAGCACCTACGGAACCCCTATCCATGAACCGTTGGTGGGTTCACGTGGCATGGACTGCCTTCGTGGTTTGTGACTGGGGCTTCCCTGTTGAAGGGAACCAAGTCAAGTTGCAGGCCTGATCCACGACCTCACTCCATGGGGCGTAGATCAATTGACGCCTCGTCAATGGCCTTCGTGGGTCAAGCTGTTTATAGAACTATGTGAAAAACACAAAGAAGAAATAAAAATGGAAAAAAATACTAGTAAAAGACTTAGCATGTTACAAATATAAAACGGCACCCCAATTTGGTTGTACGGACAAATACTATAAAAAGAGATATAACAAAAAATATAAATCAAAATATAAATATAAAAAACCAAGAAGAAGATACTATGTAAAAAGGTTGGGTCCTCCTCAAGGACCCCTTGGGTGGTCCTTGGGGGGTCGTACCCGGTCGTTTGGACCCTAAACATGTCCATATATGAATAAGAGTCACTCCTATGGATTTTAGACCTCAAAAAACACACCAAACACCACGACAAGACACTAACACCCACACTAGCACCAAAGACTAGTTTTCGGACGTCATGGTCGTTTCTTGACGTTTGACCTCTAAAGTCACCAAACTAACTTCAATAGCCATTTTTCATCATTTAAACATGTTTCCAACCATAAAATAACATGTGAGGCTCTAGGTCAACCTACTAGATTCAGTCAAGCCTTAGCTAGGTCTTACTAGTTTCGTACAGGGTGTAACATGATATTTACTAGGTAAGAACAAAAACTGACTTTTAGGCTCAAATTGGGTTCAAGTGATAAGCTTTTATTTGGTTGCTTTATTTTTGGATTTTTAATGGCTTAACAAAAATTGCCTACTGATCCTTTCCTATTCGGTTATTCTCAGATTCAAGCAAGACTACTTGGGCAAGTTCTAGTTTCTGCTCTTAGTGTTAGATTTCAAACAACACTCACACACATATGACATAGGATTACATTATCCAGTTTCTTGGTTCACCAATTTATTGATCAGACTAGCAATGTTCAACATGTAAATATCTAAGATGCCATCTGAAGATCCTAACAGTCGAACCTCAGATCAAGGTAATCATTTTAACAGACTAGCTGTTGCACAGCTCAATAGACAAACACAAACACAACCATTTTTCATAGTAAAGACAAAGTCAACCTCCATTCATTCTAACAGCTTAGAATGGTAGGTTGCTCACCACTCCTCCCCAAAAAAAGGACTTTTCCCTCAAAGTCAATAAAGAAAACAAAATAAGGTTGTGAGGAGGGGTCATACCTATGACGCTATAGGAGCTGGTAGTCGGATCCGCGTCGGCACCCTTATCAATGGGTGCACTCTCAGAATTCAGTTTTTACTGATCCGACAGCCTGGAATCGATCTTGGATAGGGTTCTCCAAACCATCCATCCGTCTTTTAAGACAGTAAGCTCCTTCTGCATCTCATTAGTCTCTTTCTTCACAGCTAACACATATCTCTCTATTAGCTGAGGCATCCGGCTTACAATCTGGTCTACCAATGTCCTGGTTTGGCGCTGATCTGCAACCAATTTCTCAAGAAAAATCATAGGAATAGTGATATAGGTACCTGGAGCCTGTGAAGAAGAAGATGGTGGTGCCTCTGTGGAAGGCTGTGATGACTCCCCCTGCTCTGGCCCTCTGTCTGCATGTGGAATATCAAGTGGGACATGAGGAACAACAACTAAAGTACCCACAGCTCCATACTTTGCACCAAAGAGACGGTTCGCGACATCCTTAATTTTAGAAACTTGGATGAGTCTGAATGCTTCACCCCATCTGTCAATCAGCCTGTTTGGAGGAATGTCTGCTTGTCAACACAATTTCCCTATCAGATAGGGAAATGGAAACCCGTCTCTCTCAATCAATGCCCTATCTCTCATCTCACTCGCTATGATCCGCCACATATTTACCGGATAACCAACCATGAGGCAGGCTACCAAAGATGCTAATGAAGGAGGCAAGGTGCTATCATTACCTGTAGGTCTCAATTGTGCATGAACAACAGCCCACCACACCCTGGCTAGAAAAGATAGGGATGCTTTCGTGATAAGTATTGGTGTTCCTGTCACCCAAGCTGCATTCTCCCTATCTATAGCAATCTGCCTTGCAATCCAACACAAAACTCGATCTTTAGAATTCTGAACCTCCATCTCAGTCTCACTGGTGACAGCGTTATGTTTACCCTCAAAAAGGCCAACTGAGGCTGGTACTATGTATTCTGGGACATGCATCATTCTATTGATAGTAGCCTCGGAAATATCTATCGATTTGCCCCGAACTATAATTGGGTTGAGTGGACCCCAAGTAATAGCCATATCTTTCTGTCCCTTTTTAGTTGTCTCAGTGTCTGCAGCAAAGTTCATTAACGTGGTTGTATAAGAAGAATAAAATTCTCTGGTCAGGTGGCTAGAATATTCTCCCGGTGCGTTGTTCATCCAGTCAAACTGATGAAACTGTAATGTTCGATAAATGTCGGGGAATGCTTTGATATCAGCTACCACCACTCTAGTTTCAGGCATGCTTGCTCGCCTCTTGAAGCCACCAGTCTTGGTCACAATACCATTGTTGAAGAATTATTCGAATCGGTTCACAATCCACATGGAACGGAAACAGTCAATCAACTGCAGTCTCGCTGCAGGATCAAGTTCATGGGCGTTCACATACATCACCATGGTATCATCAAAGGTGATCTCTATATCTTCTCCTACTGTATCTGCCTCCTCTAGTACTCCAGTTTCAGCTTTTGTGTTTACCGCCTGTGGAGAGGTGTTTGCATCTTCCTGAGAGTCGCTTTCAGACTCTGCACTGTCCTCCAAATTATCAGCAGACTGACTACTTGAACCAGCATTAGATTAACCACCTGATTCTTCACTGCTACCAGAACGACTACCTCCCTCTTCAGACTAGGGAGGAGTGTCCTAGAGAATTGCTCTCTTTGTCTGTGCTCTAGTAACCCGAGGTGAGTGATCTTCAGTTGTGGCATTAATTTGCACCTCAGATCTACTAGCCTCGGAGTCGTCATGACCCTCTGATTGAGAAGCAGTGGAGAGGGCAGGTTTAGTTGCGTTCTTTCTTCGAGGAGGCATCATACCTGAGAATTACAAAACTCATTAGTTACGCAAGTCAATAAAATGACACACTATCGGGTACTCAGACTTCCCCTGTGGAATTACATCGTGACTCCTTGCCTTAAGAATGTCGTCACCCAATCTATCATTGGGAAGGGCCACGGAATCAAAAGACGAACAGAAATAAAAGTACATAAAAATTAAAATTTTACAAAACCAAGTACACTATACGGAAGCTCTTACGCCCACTTATACGGCCCGTCAAGGGCTTCACGGTCTGTGAAGCCCTCTGTGATCCTCCATTGGCACTCCTCATCATTTAGTCTTCAAGGCTTGAACACAAGAACATGCACCACGGACGTCACCACGGGTTGTGGAACTGACCACGGTCTGTAAAGATGTCTGTGGTCTTCACTTGGTCACTTCCCATTTAAGCTCCTCGAGGCCTAGGTACCGGATCATCTTCATGATCACAACCACATGACGTTATAGTGACCACGGCCCGTGAAACCTTCTGTTGTCTTCACTTGGTTGCTCATGCACTCCATCTTCCCAAAGGCCAGGCACTGATTCAACTTCACAAGCACAACCACGGACCGTTATGATGACCACGGTCCGTGAGGTTGGCCATGATCTTTACTTGATCCTACCAAATCTCAACTCTTCCAACCCCAAGCACTGGATTTGAACCAAGACTCACACCACGATCCGTAGTGAAGACCACGACACGTGAGGTCGTCCGTGGTCTTTACTGAACTTCAATTCACCTGCACTAATTTCTTCTTCTTTTCTATCTACTTTCACTTTCACCTGCTTCACATGTACAACACTACCAAACACATTATATCCACATAAATACACTCGATTCTAGTCTTAATCCTTAGTTTTAAGCATCAAATGTGCAAAGATTTTGCGGTACATCAACCAATGACCTTAGAATATCGTGACGAATGACAGAACAAAACTTTACTTCTTTTCGCAACTACCCAAAAATGGCCAAATATTATGTAAATGCCCCAAAATAGCCGAAAAATCAAGAAACACACATAAACAATAGAAAAAACGCCTCAAATTTTTTTTGACTTGCACCAATGACCTTGGAATATCGTGACGAATAACAAAACAAAACTTTATTTCTTTTTGTAACTACCCGAGAATGGCCGAATATTACGTAAATTCCCCAAAATGGCCGAAAAATCAAGAAACACACAAACAATACAAAAAACGTCTCAAAAAAATTTCAACTTGCACCAATGACCTTAGAATATCGTGACGAATAACAGAACAAAACTTTACTTCTTCTCATAACTACCCAAAAATAACCGAATATTACGTAAATACCCCAAAATGACCGAACTATCAAGATACACATATAAACAATACAAAAAACGCCTCAAATTTTTTTTGACTTTGACCAATGACCTTGGAATATCGTGATGAATGATAGAAAGAACTTTACTTCTTTTCGTAACTACCCGAAAATAGCCAAATATTTTGTAAATGCCCCAAAATGACCAAAAAATCAAGATACACATATAAACAATACAAAAAACGCCTCAAAAAAATTTCAACTTGCATCAATGACCTTGGAATATCATGACGAATAACAGAACAAAACTTTACTTCTTTTCTTAACTGCCCGAAAATGGCCGATTATTATGTAAATACCCCAAAAGGGCTAAAAAATCAAGAAACTCATGTAAACAATACAAAAAACTACTCAAATTTTTTTTGACTTGCACCAATTACCTTAGAATATCGTGACGAATAATAGAACAAAACTTTACTTCTTTATGTAACAGCCCAAAAATGGCCAAATATTACGTAGATTCCCCAAAATGGCCGAAAAATCAAGAAACACATAAACAATACAAAAAAACGCCTCTAAATATTTTTAACTTGCACCAATGACCTTAGAACATCTTGACGAATAACAGAATAAAACTTTACTTCTTTTTATAATTGCCCAAAAATGGCCGAATATTACGTAAATGCCCCAAAATGGTCGAAAAATCAAGAAACAAACATAAACAATACAAGAAAGGCCTCAAAAAAATTCGACTTGCACCAATGACCTTTGAATATCGTGATGAATACGAGAACAAAACTTTAATTCTTTTCATAACTGCTCGAAAATGGCTGAATCATACGTAAATTCCCCAAAATGGTCAAAAAATCAAGAAACACACATAAAAAATACAAGAAACGCTTCAAAAAAATTTGACTTACATCAATGACCTTAGAATATCGTGACGAATAAGAGCACAAAACTTTACTTCTTCTCATAACTCCCTGAAAATGGCCGAATATTACGTAAACACCCCAAAATGGCCGAAAAATCAAGAAACACACATAAACAATATAAAAAATGGCTCAAAAAATTTCGACTTGCACCAATAATCTTAGAATATCGTGGCGAATAACAGAACAAAACTTTACTTCATTTCGTAACTGCCCGAGAATGGCCGAATAATATGTAAATGCCCTTAAATTGTCGAAAAATGAAGAAATACACATAAACAATATAAAAAACTTCGACTTGCACCAGTGACCTTTGAATATCGTGACGAATAAGAGAACAAAACTTTACTTTTGTTCATAACTGCCCGAAAATGGCCGAATATTATATAAATTCCCAAAATGGCCGAAAAATAAAGAAACACACATAAACAATACAAAAAACGTCTCAAAAAACTTTCGACTAGGACCAAGGACCTTAGAATATTGTAACAAATAATAGAACAAAACTTTACTTCTTTTTGTAACTGCCCAAAAATGGCCGAATATTACGTTAATGCCCCAAAATGTCTGAAAAATCAAGAAACACAAAAACAATACAAAAAACGTCTTAAAATTTTTTTGACTTGCACCAATTACCTAAGAATATCGTGACGAATAACTGAACAAAACTTTACTTCTTTTTGTATCTGCCCGAAAATGGCCGAATATTACGTAAATACCCTAAAACGGCCAAAAATCAAGAAACACACATAACAATACAAAAATCGCCTCAAATTTTTTTTGACTTTCACAAATGACCTTAGAATATCGCGGCGAATAACAGAACAAAACTTTTATTCTTTTCGTAACTTTTTGAAAATGGCAGAATATTACGTAAATACCCTAAAATGACAGAAAAATCAAGAAACACAGATAAACAATACAGAAAACGCGCCAATTTTTTTTTGACTAGCACCAATGACCTTAGAATATCGTGACGAGTAAAAGTACAAAACTTTACTTCTTTTCGTAACAGCCCGAATATGGCCGAATATTACGTAAATGCCCCAAAATTGCCGAAAAATCAAGAAACACATAAAGATACAAAAAATACCTAAAAGAATTTTGACGAGCACCAATGACCTTAGAATATCTTAAAGAATAACAGAACAAAACATTACTTCTTTTCGTAATTGCCTGAAAATTGCCAAATACTACGTAAATACCCCAAAATGGCTGAACAATCAAGAAACACACATAAACAGTACAAAAAATGCCTCAAAAAAATTTCGACTTGCACCAATGACCATAGAATATCGTGACGAATAACAGACCAAAACTTTACTTCTTTTCGTAACTGCCTGAAAATTGCCGAATATTACGTAAATTCCCCTAAATGGCCGAAAAATAAAAAAACACACATAAAAAGTATAAAAAATGCCTTAAATTTTTTTTTGACTTGCACTAATGTCCTTAAATTATCGTGACAAATAACAAAAGAAAACTTCATTTCTTTCCATAACTGCTCGAAAATAGTCGAATATTACGTAAATGCCCCAAAATGGCTGAAAAATCAAAAAATGCCTCAAAATTTTTTTGACTTGCACCAATGACCTTAGAATATCATGACGAATAACAGAACAAAACTTTACTTCTTTTCGTAAGTGCCCGAAAATGGCCGAATATTATGTAAATGCCCCAAAATGGTCAAAAAATCAAGAAACCCACATAAACAATACAAAAAAAACCTTTTTGACTTGCACCAATGCCTTAGAATATCTTAACGAATAACCGAACAAAACATTACTTCTTTTCGTAACTGCCTGAAAATGGCCGATTACTACGTAAATACCCCAAAATGGATGAAAAATCACGAAATACACATAAACAATACAAAAAATGCCTCACATTTTTTTTGAATTAGACCAATGACCTTAGAATATCGTGACGAATAACAGACCAAAACTTTACTTCTTTTCGTAACTGCTTGTAAATTGCCGAATATTACGTAAATTTCCCTAAATGGCCAAAAAATAAAGAAACACACATAAACAATATAAAAAATGCCTTAAATTTTTTTTTGACTTGCACTAACGACCTTAAATTATCGTGACGAATAACAAAACAAAACTTTATTTCTTTTCGTACCTGCCCGAAAATGGCCGAATATTACGTAAATGCCCCAAAATGGCCGAAAAATTAAAAAACACACACAAACAATACAAAAAGTGCCTCAAAAATTTTTTGACTTGCACCAATACCTTAGAATATCATGACGAATAACAGAACAAAACTTTACATCTTTTTGTAAGTTCCCGAAAATGGCCAAATATTACGTAAATGCCCCCAAAATGGCAAAAAAATCAAGAAACCCGCATAAACAATACAAAAAAAGCCTCTAAAAAATTGTGACTTGCACCAATGACCTTAGAATATCGTGACGAATCATATAACAAAACTTTACTTCTTTTTGTAAGTTCCCGAAAATGGCCGAATATTACGTAAATTCCCCCAAAATGTCCAAAAAATCAAGAAACACACATAAACAATACAAAAAGTACCTCGAAAAAATTTCAACTTGCACCAATGATATTAGAATATCGTGACGAATAAAAGTATAAAATTTTACTTCTTTTCGTAACTGTCCGAAAATGGCTGAATATTATGTAAATGCCCCAAAATGGCCGAAAAATCAAGAAACTCACATACACTATACAAAAACCGCCTCAAAAAAATTTCGACTTGCACCGATGACCTTAGAATATCAAGACGAATAACAAAACAAAACCTTACTTCTTTTCATAACTGCCTGAAAATGGCCTAATATTACGTAAATGCTCCAAAATGGTCGAAAAATAAAGAAACACACAAAAACAATATAAAAAACACCTCAATTTTTTTTTGACTTGCGCGATGACCTGAGAATATCATAACGAATAATAGAACAAAACTTTACTTCTTTTCGTAACTACCCAAAAATGGCCGATTATTACATAAATGCCCCAAAATGGCCGAAATATCAAGAAACACACATAAACAATACAAAAAATGCATAAAAAAATTTCGACTTGCACCAATGACCTTAGAATATCGTGATGAATAACATAACAACACTTCACTTCATTTCGTAACTGCACGAAAATGACCGAATATTACGTAAATTCCCCAAAATGGCTGGAAAATCAAGAAACACACATAAACAATAAAAAAAATGCCTCAAAATTTTTTTGACTTGCACCAATGACCTTAGAATATCGTGACGAATAACAGAACAAAACTTTACTTCTTTTTGTAACTCCCCAAAATGGCTGAATATTACATAAATGCCCCAAAATGGCTGAAAAATAAGAAACACACATAAACAATACAACAAATTCCTCACAAAAAATTTGACTTGCACCAATAACCTTAGAATATCGTGATGAATAACAGAACAAAACCTTACTTCTTTTCGTAACTACCCGAAAATGGCCGAATATTACATTAATTCCCCAAAATGGCCAAAAAATCAAGATACACACATAAACAATACTAAAAACGCCTCAAAAAAAATTGGACTTGCACCAATAACCTTATAATATCGTGACGAATAAAAGAAAAAACTTTACTTCTTTTCATAACTGCCCCAAAATGGCCTAAATATAAAAAAACACACAAATAATACAAAAAACGCCTCAAAAAAATTTCGACTCGCACCAATGACCTTAGAATATTGTGACGAATAACAAAACAAAACCTAACTTCTATTCGTAACTGCTTGAAAATGGCTGTATATTATGTAAATGCCACAAACTGGCCAAAAAATCAAGAAACACACATCAACAATACAAAAAAAACCTCAAAATATTTTTGACTTGCACCAATGACCTTAGAATATCGTGACGAATAACAAAATAAAACTTTACTTCTTTGCGTAACAGCCCAAAAATGTCCGAATATTATGTAAATGCCCCAAAATTGCCGAAAAATGAAAAAACACACATAAACAATACAAAAAACGCCTCAAATTTTTTTTTGACTTGCACCAATAAATTTAGAATATCGTGACGAATAACAGAACAAAACTTTACTTCTTTTCGTAACTGCTCAAAAATGGCGGAATATTGTGTAAATGCCCCAAAATGGCCGAAAAATCAAGAAACACAAACAATACAAAAAACGCCTCAAATTTTTTTTGACTTGCACCAATGGACTTAGAATATCGTGACGACTATCAAAATAAAACTTTACTACTTTTCGTAACTGCCCGAAAATGGCCGAATATTATGTAAGACCCCGTAACTAGAAAGAACTAAAAAGGAATTTAAAAGAGTAAATAGTTATTTTTGGAAAGTATAAAGAAAATCTGGAAAAAAATGAATTGTGTTAAAGTTGAGTTTTTGGTCAACTTCAAATGACCATAACTTCTTGCTCAGGATGAGTTAGGTGTGTTTCCAGATATCGTTGTAAATATCTTGGAATGATCTTTCCAAAGCCGCCAATTTTGCGCAATTTTGAATTCGTATGAGTGAGATATGCCCATTGGAAGTTGGGTTGTTCGAATAAGGAAATGTCCAATCCGGATTTTAGAAGGGCATTATGGTATCTTCCATACCACATGACTTAATTTTGGTTTTGGCAATTAATTGGGGTCTAAACTAATAGGATTCAGTTTATGCTTTTACGATATTGAGTTAGGGTTTTAGAAAAGAGAAAAAAAGAATAGAAAGGAGGAGAAGGAGCAAGAACCGTCAAGTTCTTCAAGAATCGCTTGTGGATTTCGTCAAGGGGTGATACCTACGAGGTATGTGAGTTCACACAGCATTGGGTTCGTTCATCCATGCGCCAAACATGTTTAATTCAACATGAATTCATACTAAAAGTTGAAAGTTTGAATGTTCTTTATGTGTGTTCTTGAATTTACTTTCGTTCTTGAATTTGTGATGAGATTGAGGAGTTCTTGAGAGTTTAAGGTCGATTTTAGAGTTTTGTTTGGTTAGATTCTTGTGTACATATGCTGGGCATTTGAATCTAAAGAGAATCGGAGAAAAAAATTAAATTTAGGTGAATTGGGGTTGGAAAACCAATAAGGAACAAATCGGGCAAATCTGGGTACCAGGTCCGCATCACGGACCTGTTCCTTAGGATGTCAAAAATCCTCCCTCGCATCGCGGAGCGGTAATGGACCGTTCTACCACAAAAGTTATTTTCGTGACCAAAATTTAAGTACATCTCCGCGTTGCGGACCAGCTTTCAGACAGTGATTTCTTAATCTTTTCTCTTGTTTAACTATCTTAAAACACTCCTAAACATCATGTGATCTTTCCTATCACAAATATCAATCCTTGAATCCATATTTCAATTCAAGGATCAGTTAAGAGTCAAGCCAAGAGAAGTTCATAGAGTCTTCCAAAAGTCTTTTACGAATGATTTAACTTTGTTGAGTTTTGAGTTGAGTAAAGAGTAAAGTTGAAGTTCATTTCTTCAATGTATATGGGGACTATGTATTCCCAAAGAGTTAAAATGTTTTTACATTTAAATAAGAAAAGGAAACCTTGATTTCCAAAGAGCCTTAGAGCTTGTTTTCAGAAAAGAGTAAGTGCTTTCACAATTAACCAAGAGAGGAAACTTTGAATTCCAAGATTGCCTTTGAGCTAAGTTTTTGAAGAATTAGCTCAAATCACAGAAAGAAGTATGTTTTTAAATATAAGAGCTAGTATCATATTTAGGGAGTAGTATTGAGCATCGATATGGGGGAGAGTTCAGACAACTCACAGCCCCCATAAACCATGTAGCCACCATGGGTAGAAAAGCCACCATGGGTAGAAAAGGGTCATACTTTTTAGATGATTCCTTAGTGCTTTTTAGCATAGACTAGTGGATCCACTTAGCAGTTTAGGTTCTATACCCTCGGCAAGGTATAGGACGGCCCTGGCAACGTGAGGCAAAATGATTTATCATCACAATAGCTCTTACGTGATGGTTGTCGATTAGAGAAACTCCCACAGAAGAAATTGTATTTTTATATACACGGTTATTTATATGTCTACATACATTTCAAAGTTATATGTATTCTTGCATACACACAGAGTTGACATCACGTTTTAAACAACTTTTCTTTATATTGCACTTGTTTTTAAACTGCTTTATATTGAAATGAGTTCAGTTATGTTGAGTTGACTTGAGCCAAGTAAGTTCTTCAGTTCCTTTCAAGCTTATATCTTGTTTTAGAATTCCCCTCGCATACTCGTACATTCAATGTACTGATGCCATTTGGCCTGCATCTTATTATGATGTAGACACAGGTAACCAGGATCAGCATCGAGCGCATCGTTGATCCAGTTGAGCACTCAGAGTCTTGTGGTGAGCCTCTTTGCTTTCGGAGGATCCCTTTTATTTCTTTCAGTTTTATTACTAGTTCATTAGGATGTCGTGGGTCTTGTCCCTACATCTAACTCAGTTGTTTTAGAGGCTTCATAGACAGTAGATGTTAGTTATTGAGTTTCTATTTCCTGTTTTAATGGTTGAGACTTGAGTTGCCACTTTTCGCCAGTGAATGTTATCTTGATACATTCTAAGTGTTTATTGAGAAGTTAAGTTTACTTTAAAAGTATTATTCTTCATGAGTTAAGTCTTCCGCTGAGTAAGTAAGCCAGGCCAAGGTTTCGCTTGGGGCCAGCAATGGTTCTCGATTGCCAGTCCCACCCAGGGTGTAGGCTCGGGGAGTGACAAACTTGGTATCAGAGCCCAGAGTTCAAGAGTCCTAAGGAGTCTATGAAGACATGTATGTAGAGTCGTAGTTATCGGTGTGAAGCGCGCTGCATCTATAATTAGGAGGTTGCAACCCTTCGGAAAAGTTCTCACTTCTTTCACACTCATTTTGTGCGTTAGAATTTGATCTCTAAAAAGTTTCCTTCTAATTCGTGTTTTCACGTGTTTTCAGATAATCATGCCTCCACAAAGAGCTTTCAGAGGTCGTCCTTCTAGGTTGTTCAGGAGCAATGGGTACCCAATGCACCTGAAGTGCAACCTCAAGGAGAAGTTACCATTGTTGAGTTCAGAGAAGCAATTAGGGTGCTAATTAGAGCTGTGACTAATCAGGTTGGGCAACAAAGAGGAGCTCGACAAGAAGAGGCTGACACTTCAAGGATTCTTGAGTTCTTGAGGATGAACCCTCCAAGTTTCACTAGTTCAAGCACTACTGAGGATCCAGAGAACTTTATTGATAAGCTGCAAAAGGTATTTGATATCATGCATGTTGCTGATACTGAGAGGATGGAATTAGATGCATACCAAATGAAGGGTGTCTCTAGGATTTGGTTCGATTAATAGAAGAAGAACCGAGCTGAGGATGCACCACCTGCTAGTTGGGCTTGTTTTGAAGAGGCCTTCTTGGGGCGTTTCTTTCCCCGAGAACTGAAAAAAGCTAAGGTACGAGAGTTTCTCACACTTAAATAGGATTCTTTAAGCGTTCATGAGTATGTGTTGAAATTTACCCAACTATCTCGTTATGCTCCGGAGATGGCTGCAGATATGAGGAGCAGAATGAGTCTATTTGTTGCTGGGTTGTCCAGTCTATCAAGCAAAGAGGGCAGGGCTGCAATGCTGATAGGTGACATGGATATCTCAAGGTTGATGGTCTATGTGCAAAAGGTTGAGAAAGAGAAGCTGAGGGATAGATAGGAGTTTAATAATAAGTGAGCAAACACAAGGAATGAGTCCGGGTAGCAGAAGAGTAATGCCAGCCGGTCATCCTTCCAACAGAAACAGAAGGGACCTACTCCATCATCTGCTAGTGCACCTGCACCTAAGAACAAAAATGAGTATAATAGTCAGAATTTCAGAGCCAAGCCTACCTATTCTCAGGGTAGTGTGGTGCAAAGGGTTAGTAAGCCTCCTGCATGCGCTAAGTATGGTAGGAACCACTCAGGTACTTGTCGTTAAAGCACCATTGATTATTTCAAGTGTGGCCAGAATGGGCATTTCACGCGAGAGTGTCCAAAGAACAGGCAGGGTAATGGTAATGGGGGAAATAAAGCCCAGTCTTGTTCAGTTGCTCCACCAGACAGAGCTGCACCTAGAGGGGCTACTTTCGATACTAGCGGAGGATCAAACCGCCTATATGCTATCACAAGTCGCCGAGGATTCGCCAAATGTTGTCACTGGTATGATCCAAGTCTTTAACTCTAATGTTTATGCTTTGCTAGACCCAGGAGTGAGTTTATATTTTGTAACTCCTTATGTTGCGATGAATTTTGATGTTATTCCTGAGCAACTTAGTGAACCACTCAGTGTTTCTACACCTGTTGGTGAGTCTATTCTAGCAGAGAGAGTCTATCGTGATTATCCCGTTTCCGTCAATCACAAGGGTACCATGGCTGATTTAATTGAGTTAGACATGGTAGATTTTGATGCCATTCTTGGTATGGACTGGCTTCATGCATGTTATGCCTCAGTTGATTGTAGAACTCGAGTTGTCAAGTTTCAGTTTCCAAATGAGCCAGTTTTAGAGTGGAAAAGCAGTTCAGCAATACCTAAGGGTCATTTTATTTCGTACCTTAAGGCAAGGAAGTTAATTTCTAAAGGGTGTGTCTATCACTCAGTCTGAGTTAATGACTCTAGTGTTGAGATACCTCTTATTCAGTCAGTTTCAGTAGTAAAAGAGTTTCCAAATGATCTTCCCGGAGTCCCTCCTGAGAGAGAGATAGACTTCGGTATAGATATTCTTCCAAATACTCTCCCTATATCTATTCTGCCATATAGAATGGCACCAGCAGAGTTGAAAGAGCTTAAAGAGCAGTTGAAAGATCTCTTTGATAAGGGCTTTATTCGACCAAGTGTTTCACCTTGGGGCTCTCCGGTCTTATTTGTGAGAAAAAAAGATGGTTCCCTTTGAATGTGTATAGATTACCGTTAGTTGAACAAGGTTACCATCAAGAACAAATATCCTCTTTCGAGAATTGATGATATTTTCGATCAACTTCAAGCTGCCACCTGTTTCTATAAGATAGATCTCAGATCTGGCTACCATCAGTTAAGAGTAAGGGAATGTGACATTCCAAAGACAGCTTTCAGAACCTGTTATGGTCATTATGAGTTTTTGGTCATGTCCTTTGGTTTTACCAATGCGCATGTGGCATTCATGGACCTTATGAATAGAGTTTTCAAACCTTATTTAGATATGTTTGTTATCGTCTTCATTGATGACATACTAATCTATTCAAGGAATGAAGCAGATCATGCTAGTCATCTCAGAATAGTTCTCCAGAATTTAAAAGATAGGGAGTTATATGCCAAGTTCTCTAAGTGTGAGTTTTGGCTTGAGTCTATGGCATTCTTAGGCTACATTGTGTCTGGAGAGGGAATTAAAGTTGATACCTAGAAGATAAAGGCAGTGCAAACTTGGCCTAGACCCACATCTCCAACTGATATTAGGAGTTTCTTGGGTTTGGCTGGCTATTATAGAAGGTTCGTAGAGGGGTTCTCATCTATTTCATCCCTTTTGACCAAGTTAACTCAAAAGACAATGAAGTTTCAATGGTCTGAAGCTTGTGAGAAAAGCTTTCAGGAATTGAAAAGGAGGTTGACTACTACCCTAGTTCTGACATTACCAGAAGGTACGCAAGGCTTTGTGGTCTATTGTGATGCGTCTAGAGTTGGTTTGGGTTGTGTGTTAATGCATAATGGCAATGTTATAGCTTATGCCTCTAGACAGTTGAAAACTCATGAGAAGAATTACCCAACCCATGACTTAGTGTTAGTTGTTGTAGTGTTTTCTTTGAAGATATGGCGTCATTATTTAAATGGTGTTCATGTAGATGTATTTACTGATCACAAGAGTATTCAGTATGTGTTTACTCAGAAAGAGCTTAATCTCATAAAAAAGAGGTGGTTGGAATTACTCAAGGATTATGACATGAGTATTCTTTACCACCCAAGTAAGGCTAATGTTGTTGCGGATGCTTTAAGCAGGTTGTCTATGGGTAGTACTGCCCATGTTGTGGAAGAAAAGAGAGAGTTAGCGAAAGGTGTGCACAGATTTGCATGCTTGGGAGTCCGACTAATGGATTTCATAGAAGGAGGAGTGGTGGTGATGAATAGGGCTGAATCATCATTAGTGTCAGAAGTGAAAGAGAAGCAAGACCAAGATCCCATTTTGCTTGAATTGAAGGCAAATGTTCATAAGCAAAAAGTAATGGCTTTTGAATAAGGGGGGGATGACGTATTGAGATATCAAGGTAGATTGTGTGTACCAATGGTGGATGGACTCCAAGAGAGGATCATAGAAGAATCTCATTGCTCCACATATTCCATTCATCCAGGTTCCACAAAGATGTATCACGATTTGTGATATACCGTGAGTTTACGGTATTTTTAATACATTTCGCTGAAGAGTTGTGTATGTCTAGGGAAATTTTTTATTGGTTTTTATGTATTTTTCTCATGTTTGCAGGAAATATGTTCAGACGTAGAAACTGAGAGACGCAGCTGAAAGATGTGCAGAAAAGGGCATCTACGGAGGTGATCCACGTACCGTAGGTCCATTCACGCTCTGTAGATGGGTGTCGTAGATGGCCAGGCAATGCTTGAAGGAAAATCAGGGAATTCTTGACCAAGTGTGGAACCACGATTGCAATCGACGGACCGTAGATTGATCTACGGACCGTACTGATGATCCGTCAAATGATTTAGAGAGGGGTTCCAGTACCTAATTTTGAAGATTCTAAGTATGGAGCTACGGAGGAGGATCCATGTACCGTAGATCAATCCACGGTCCATACTGGTGCTCCGTCGTTTGGTTCAGAGATTTGAAGATTTTGAAGTTAGAAATTTGCCCAAGTCCTGAGTCATTGAAGGGACCTACGGACAGTAGATCAATCCACAATCCATAGGTCAGTATCGTCGATCGAAATCGCGTCCTGAAACATTATTTCCTTATTTCATTTTATTTTTAGTTAGGACTTATTTTTCTATATATATGGCATGTAAACCTCGTTTTTGGGGGTTATACTTTATTATTTTAGTTCTAGTTTTTGGCTTGGGAGATTAACTTGCAACCTTAGCAATTCTTAATTTCCTAAGCACATTTTGGTGATTTTTACTTTGAAATTCAAGTTGAAATTTGGGGATTATTCTACTCTACTACGTAAGTTCATGATTTATTCTTCAAACATTATGAATTGTTTTCTTGCTAATATGGGTAACTAAATCCACAACTAGGGT
>JAJOOR010023231.1:0-14748 GCA_036250505.1 Solanum acaule | reverse complement strand
ATATGAAGTTTATAATGATTTCGTGGAAAATAAGTGAGTTTTTTAATTTATTTTTTTGGTACTTGGTAAATTAGATAAATAAGAAATTTTTATTTTAAGAGAATTTATATGTTATCTAGTAAAATATTACTTTTTATGTTCTTATTTACTTGTCTAATTTTGATTTGACACACTTATTAAAGAAATTAATAATTAACATAGTGAGTTTATTGTTTTACCCCTATTCATTGATAAATCAATTTACTCATTAAGGAGGTTCTACCTTTTTCAAATACATTAACTCTCTAAATAAATTGAGGGTATAATACGTAAAAAATATTGTTTTTTCTTGATTTGTCAAAAATGACAAGTAAAATTACATCATATCCCGACTCTTTTTCTAATTACAATAATCCCTTAAAATCTGTACCTTCCTACATAAGTCACCATCCGGATATATTAATTCTGATATTAGAAGAATCCTTTTGTTGCGCTAAAAAGGGAACAAAATCTTTTATGTTGCGCTTAAAAAGAAAAGAAACGTAAAATTTAATATCAAGTCCACAAATCATGCAATTATGTTGTTGTCATTGCTAATCAATCTCTCCCAAAGCATAACAATTTCAAAAAATTCAAATTACAAATTTCTTCTCCCAAATTGTCAAAGATCTTTTCAATTTCGATTCAAAATCATTGAAAAATTGAGTTGATACATCGTGAATATCTCTATTTTGTTGAGACATTCAAGAATCTGAGAAAGTGAGATGAGTTATGAACGATACAAAATATATTATGTATTGGTGTGGTATTAAAATGTGATTATTGTTGTGAGAACCTCCAGATTTACGTTTCACCTTTTTCTTCCTTTATGAAGGCATTCACATATAAATATGTATACTCAGTTTCATGAATCCATCAGTCTACTTGCTATGACCAACAGCTATCTGATGCAGTCTGGTCCTGTGGTATGTTAATTATGTGGTAGAGAATGATACTAATGAGAATTGCTTTTGTCTTTGAAAAGATTGCATCAGTATTAAGTTGATACATCGTGAATATCTCTATTTTGTTGAGACATTCAAGAATCTGAGAAAGTGAGGTGAGTTATGAACGATATAGAAATGATGGAATAGTTGTTGGACAAAATATTTCTTTTGTGAATGTGTGCAACAACCATTGCAGCTTGGAGATCGATGAGTTGAGGAAAATCTAGAGATCCGAGCGTTGCTTTATCCCTATATAATTGTTTGAAAATCCTCTCGATTTTAATTCAAAATTGTCAAAAACAATTGAGATTCAAAATTATTTTCCAGTTCATCGAAGATCCTTTGAATTTTGATTCAAAATTATCGAAAGAATTTTGAGATTCAAATTTTTCTCCCAGTTCATTGAAGATCCTTTCAATTTTGATTCAAAATTATCGAAACTTTTGAGAAGATACATCATGAATATCTTCGTTAGTATGTATCTGGAGGTGAAGAAACATGAGCCGGAATTTGCAATGTATCTACTATGCATTGATACAACACACAAAAAGCCTGAAGAAATGTAGTGTAGTCGGTTTTTTTATTTCTGATCTTGAGATGTATATATTACTCATGATACATTGCTATTTTAAAAATATTTAGTAAATTGTTAAGGACTGTAATCCTACCTGATACATTCAAGTAGTAAAGGTTTTTCATAAGGTGTTTGGTTTTAGATCGATACATTACCATGTGGTAGTTATTACGTATCAGATACATGTCGTGTTAATTTGTATGAATGTATCATGACCAAAGTTTTTTTGATTTGCTTTTTTGAGATAGATATATTATTCATGATACATTATTATTCCTAAAATATTGCAATCCTATAAATACATTAGAGAAGTAAAGATTGCTTGTAAAATGTTTGATTTTGTATCAACAACATAATTGCATGATAGATATTAAGTATCATATACATGTAGTGTTAGTTTGTATGAATGTATCATTGCAAAGAAATGAGTATTTAGCAATAATTTTTATAAATGTATCATGACCATTAATGTGTATTAGATACGTGTGATTGAAAAATTTTATATCTTGTAAGATCAAATTACATATCTTGTACAAAGGAAATCAAATTGAAAACCACTTGATGGGATTGGAAAATATTACTGATACATTATAGAGCTTGATATATGACAAATGATATATTATGCATTACTTACATATTACGTACGTTTGAATTGAACATGAAATCCACTAGTCGAATTATCAGCAACATTAAGTTATGTATCAGTATAATAAATATAAATCGGATACATTGCATAAAAATCACTAGTCGAATTATCAACAACATTATGTTATGTATCAATATAATAAATATAAACATGATACATTGCATAAAATCCACTAGTCGAAGTATCTGTAACATTAGGTTATGTATCAGTGTAATAACTATAAACATGATACATTCCATAAAGCTCACTAGTCAAAGTATCAACAACATTAGGTTAAATATAAGTATAATTAATATAGACATGATACATTGTATAATACATAGTCATTGTATCAGAAAGCTAAATTACGAAACAAAATAAACTAGATATATACATTGAGACTATGTACATTTGGTAACGATGAATGTTATAATCCAGATCCAATCTTTTTCTCTTTTTTTTGGATGTTTTTTCCACAATCGATTAAGAGGCCAAAGATACATCCTTCTTCGACTCTGACTTCTCTAATCTAAGATTCTTCATGAATAATGGATTGTTTGATACATTGAAAACTTGTGTCTTTAAGAATCAAAATAAACGAGATACATTGAAAATTTGTGCCTTTGATAGAGACAGACGTGATAAGGCATACCTGACTCCCCCCTCCCCCCCACCCCCCCTTTTGAGCGTTTTTTCACAATAGACTTAAAAGTCGAAATCATTCTTCAACTTTGACTTCTCCAACTCCAGATTCTTCATGAATAACCGATCATTTATTTGTTTAGATCTATTTTCAACAAAATCTTCATTGTCAGAACAAAGATACAACATACATTATCTTGAGTAGTTGAAACTAATTGAGTAAATCCAATACTAAAAAATGGAACATCATCTCTATGTATCCGAATTTTGTAGATGAAAAAGCAAAAAAAAAATTTTAGAAAAAATGACAATGATGATATTGGAAAGAAATAAATAAATTAAGAAGAATATCTCTTGATTAACTTGAAATCAATAACTGGAAAGAGAAAAAATTTGAAATTAAAAAAATGGAGTGATAAAGGTAACTGATGATATAATGGAGTCATTATAGGCATGAAAAAATGAAGAAAATTGTGGAGTTAGAAGATTGGAAGTTATGTATCCGAAAAGAGAGAATTTGAGAAAAAAATAATTTTTTGTAATTTTTTGAAATGGTAGAAAATAATAGAAAATAAGAAAAAAAAGAATATATAGTTAGATAATTTTTTCCTTTTTTTTACATCTCCAAATCCAGCCCACAAAAAAATAAACTCAGTCCTCTTCTACTCAATCATAAAATGGATTTGGATCGGATGAACAACAGAGGGGTGAATTTCTTTTAGTTAGGTGGGTTGGGTTGGATTGGTAGGGGGAATAGGTGTGATAGACAGTTTTGAAATTTAAAAACTATAACTTAGTGAGTTATTTTTTTATGATGACGGGATTACATAGGAGGATTAAATTATATATATATATAACACATCATTATTTAGAAAATCACATAAATCCATTCACAAGAAGAAGTCATTTATTACATCACTTAAAAAAGCGACACTATACAAGGTAATTCAACAGAAAATTGCGAGGAAAGTCAAAAACACACCTGATTATTATTTAGGAAATCACATATCTATCCGAGCGAGAATAAACTCTTTACATCACACAAGATAAGATAAGATATATTTAAACTTCATCCTTTTTCAATCCGTCTCACTTATAATATCACACTGAACTTATTGTTATTATACACGGTACGATAGGAAAACACGACAACGCTCCATATAGAAAATGGAAATTCCACAAATATTAAAAATCTTATTAAAATAACAATTTAGAAGAGGTGGTGGTGACCCCCCTCAGCTTTTTTTTCTTCTTTCTTGGCATCTTTTTTCTCATGATGCTCATGGAATGCAAATCCACCTGCCCCAACTGCAGCAGCTGCTGCAATCTCTTCCTCCATCTTGTGTTTGTGTGCATGTTCTGGATCTTTCTTTGCCTCATGTTTCTCATGCTAATTTCATTCATGTTTATTATCACCAACAAAAGAGGGAAAACGTAATTAATAACAAACACTAATTACTCCCTCTATTCGTACTTTCAATTTTAGTCGGTCATAAAAATAAGAGAAAACGGTCTAAAAACCCCCCAATTTATACCCATAATCCCAACTACACATTCCAACTTCAAGGGTGTCCTATTACCTCCTGAATTGTTTAAAACTGTAATAATTACACCCCTAAAAAGCCATAACCAGATCTGTGTTGGCCTGTGAACTTCATGCGTTTTACAGGTGAAAATTCAATTAATTTATTATTATTTTTCAATTTTTTTATAATTCCTTTCCTATTTTTCCTATACTCTCCCAATTTCTTCAAATCTCTTAGATAACTTTTTCTCCCAATTCTTTCAAATTCCTATGGAATTGTGAGGAACAAAGATGAATATTGATAGCGGGAGCTTGTCAAGCGATATTCGAGTTTTGCTTGTCGGAGAACATTGAAAAATAATCTAAAAGGATCTGTGCATATCGCTGCTACGTCGAAGTTTTGCTTGCTTTGGCGGAGCTCGCTAGTTGGAGCAGTGCAGCCGCAAGGTTTTGTTGTTGTTGTTGTAGTCGACCTTGTTGTGAGAACAGAGGTAGGTCTTCATGGTGATTGTCTCGGAATGAGAGAGAGATAAGAGGAGAGGGGAAGAGGAGAACGGGGTTTTGTTGGTGGTTTGGGTTTCGCAGGAGGCGGCGACAGTGGTGGCTGATGGTCGAGTAGCAAAAGAGGGAGAACAAACGAAAGCACTAGCAATGCCATTAATGGAGGTCAATTGAGATTGAATCCTTTCATTGATTAATTGAAATTTGAGATTGATAATTAAAGGATCTACAATAAAAAGGAAAAAAACATTCTCATTGGGGAGTTCAATTGAATTTGATGTAAACCCAATTATTATTTTTTTCAAATCTGATCCAGATTTCATTTTTGGATGATTGAAAAACATGTCATTTTATCTTTAATTGAATTGATTGTTTTTTCTATGTTTTTTACATGAGAATTTATAAGTTTGTGTGAAATCAACAATGGTGAATCCGGTATGAGAATTTGGTCTTTGTTGCTATGGAGAAGAAACAATGGTTTATTTAAGGGTGGGGAAGATGACTGTTGGAGAAAGAGGAAATTTTCGTCAAAATTCACCTTCTAACGCGCCTAGAGGAGGTGAGAACACCTCCTATGACAGGTCAACACTTAAGTGTGTAGAAAATAGAGAAATATAAAGTTCAGGGGGTAATAAGACACCCTTGAAGTTGGAGTGTGTAGTTGAGATTTCGGGTATAAATTGGGGGGTTTTAGACCATTTTCTCTAAAAATAATGACACTTATTTTAAAATGGATGGAGTACTAAGTAATTTCAGTATCTATATTCTATGTCTTTTTAAAAAGAATTTTATTAAGAGTTGAAGTTGTAGAATAATTTTTGTTATTACACAATTTGTAAAGATGATAAACTCTTAATTAGGTGAACTTAATGTGAAATTAGAGTACAAGTGTTTAGATAGAAATAAACTCTTTTTACTCACAAATAAAATCAACTCTTCTCTGTTTATCTTCTTTAATTTTCTCACACCCCTCTCTTAATTACATATATCAAGAAATTAATTAAACTGAAAATGTAAAACAGAAAAAAGAATTAATTATTTTACCTGTGACTTTCTTTCTTTTGTACTAGAGTAAATAAATAATTAGCCAGTAAAAATCCTCCTATTCCGGTAATCCAACAACTTTTGACAAGATCATTTGGGAATAAAAGCAACAAACGTATGTTAGACCATGTAAAGTTGTGGTGGAGTGTCTACTCTTCCGTCCATAATTATAGATTTTTGGTTCGAATCGAGGAAATAAAGTCATTTTAGTAGAAATCGATTTATTTCACTCCCAGATGAAAATCCTGACTAATATAATGATCACCAATAAAATAAAATAAATAAATATTAGTGAGGTATAATTATTGTTCTTTAGATCATAATTAAGCACATGATGATGACCAATCTACTAGGTTCCCGGTAGATAAACTCTAGAGGAAAACAAATGATTGTGATCGTAATTTGAATAGAAGCAAATGATTTTATAAATAATCGATACTAACGTTTATATATAAGGTAAGATTATATTAACGTACCAAGGCGTAGGCACCGGCAGCAACAGTGCCAAGTTTACCGATATGTTCAAGATGTTTATGGTGTTTGGTTTCTTTTTCGTAGTCAACGGGGCCCTCCTCCGCCTTGTCCTTGTGGTGGAACAGGTGGTGGTGGTGTTTCTCCTCCTCCATCAGATCGATTCTTATGACTATGAAGAAAGTGTATGGTGTTTGATACAAATATGATCTTCTCAAGTGCTCTATTTATAATTTAAACTCATTCATTCACTTAGTCCAAATTAAATTATTGTGCGATGAGGTGGCACTTTGGTAATCATACAATTGATCAACTATCGTATAATTTATGTAGTTTAATCGTGTAAAATAATTTTTATACTATTATTACCTAAAAATAATGACAAGACAACAATATAAAAAATGAGTGAAATTATTAAATTATTGAGCTAACTTTTAGGATTAAATTAAGTTCAATGTTTATTTAGTATGATATTAGAGTCAGACTACTGATATTATAATTTGTCCACATTATGGAGTACAATGTCTTGGGGGTGGGGGACCGGGAGCGTGATGAATGTAGAAAGAATCTCACATCAGAGGTGGATGAAGTGACTTGGGCCCTTACATGATCTTTAACAATCTTTTTTTTTATAACCTAACTTTTAGGGTTGAGTTAGGTTCAAAGTCCATTTTAAGCGTAAATAAATTTTTTTGAACAACTCTTTCACTATTGTTCCATTGGCTGAATGCCATTGCAGATGAAAGAGTACTCAACAGATTTTAATTGCTTAGTTACCTTTAAACTATATTTTACCTTTTCATTAATTCGATATTAATTATCTTTCCCAATTGCCAATCGCCATCACCGTTTTCCTCCTTAAGAAGGAGGAGGTGCATAATTAGATAGATTAGATTGTGAATCATCAACCAAAATATGGGATTACTTAGAGATTAAGGATAACAGAACACATGTGGCAAAGGAGAAAAACAAACACTATGTCCCTACAAGATGGAGATGTCATGTAGCTGTCATTCAAGTCAATTTTATGTTTTGCTTTTTCTCATTTCAGTTTTCAAAAAAGGAAAAAACTACCTAATTAAACATACTTCACTATCATATATATTATTATTATCTATATTTTTAAAATATTACGCATCTTACCATTTATTAAGAATTTTTTACGTATCTTACACTTAGATACATATATTTTTGTTACTAGATACACAAGAATAGGGAGAGAAGCGAGCGAGATTTATATGTATCCTAGATACATGTGAATCACACTAGATATATATATCTAGAATGATTCGCATGTATTTGGGATATCAGATACATGAGAGAGTACTGGCGAGCGAGATTTGCTATGTATCTTATATATATGTTAATTAGTACATTTGGATATAATGTATTTAGAACAAATTACACCTATTTTGACCCCATGCATCAGATACATGTATTTGGACTTATCTAGAGGCACCAAAGTCTGGTAAGAAGCGTAATATCGCAAACTAAAGTGTATCTAACGAGTTATTAACATCCATTTTATTGCTATAGCTGAGATCATGACATCAAGTTTATGAATGATTTTTTCACAAGTGGGTTCATTTAAAATCTCTAAGATTTCATCCCGAACGAATTTTGCGGTATCTAATAAATATTAATATCTCTATAAATTAGTAATAATTCATCCCATCTATATTAATTTAGTGAGGTTTTATTATATATATTTTATGTTTTGACTCAAACTCGGAATATTTAATTAATGATGGAGAAAATTCCCGTAATTGCTTATATTTTGATTATATAGCAAAATCCTTCGTCTTTTGATAATTCTGTCCATTTAATGGTTAAACTCACATAATTCATTTCAAACAATAGGTTTTCATAATTTCATTAATAAGCTATTCAAATATAAGTAAAAAAAAAATTGATTATTTTTTTGAATCTACATTCAATCTACTAATTATATTTTAGTAATTATAGATATATTTCATATTTGTCACTCTTGCTTTCAGGTCCAACAATTTCTTCTTTTAAATTTCTTTCCCTTTTCTTGGTCTTATATTCTGTTGACTGAGACACTGAGAGTGTGTTGGGTAGGGAGGAAAACATTTTCATCTAATTTTTTCATATTTATTTGATTGGTTAAGATTTTTTTTAAAAAGGAAAATGATTTTATTGGAATATGGAAAACAAGTTTTACAAGTGACATTCTATATTAATCGCGTCCTCTCTACCCTCCAACACATCTCATCCCCACCCATGTAGGCTGTAGCGCCCATCCCTATCCCCACCACAACCTTTCATAATATTTGTCTAGATTATACATATAATAATATTTTCGCTTAAATATAGAACATGAAGAAAAAAAAAATCTGCTTACGTACGGAAAACATTCATATCTGAGAGTGAACTTTTATGCTAATTGAAATAATAATTGTAAGAAAAACAATATACGTAGTATTATTCACACTCATGCAAAGTAGGTGCACAACATGTAGGTGACTTACGTCAAACACAAGAGTACTGTAACACACATACAAATTATTTAGGTGCTGAGTATTAATTAAAGGATAGATTGATCAGCACACAACAAAGAGAGGTAAATATATATATATTATGATAGGAGAATTAATTGAAGAAATGATGCTTCTTCTTTCCCTCAGCTTCCTCCTCTTCTTCCTTTGCTTCCTTCTTCTCATGATGTTCATGGAATGCAAATCCACCAGCACCAATTGCAGCAGCTGCTGCTATTCCTTCCTCTATCTTGTGCTTGTGTGCATGCTCTGGGTCTTTCTCTGCCTTGTGCTTCTCATGCTGAAATTTCATACCATAAAAAATTAATGGAAGAAGAAATTATCATAAAAATGGAGCAGCGTAGTTACTCTCTTTGTTTCAATATGTTTGTCTGATTTTAATCACTTGACAAGAAATATCATACAGTAAAGAATACATATCTTAAACTAAAGATACGCAGGATGTACCAATATGTCATTTAATCTTGCAGTCTTAAACATGTCACGTGGAAAGTTAGAATTAAAAGAGTCTGTATGAAGAATATTTACCAAAGCAAAGGCACCAGCAGCAACAGCTCCGAGTCCCCCGATTTCTTCAAGATGCTTGTGGTGTTTCTTCTCTTCCTTATAATCCTCAGAAGTTTTGGTTTCACTTTCATTCTCTTCAAAATTAGTAGTCTCACCAACTCCTCCACCATAGCCACCTTCCTCATTACCATAACTAGTTTTCTCACCATATATATTTGTTGTCATCTTCCCCACCATAACTAGGTTTCTCTCCGTATCCGCTATCTCCATAACTAGTTTTCTCACCATATTTGTTGTCATCTCCCTCACCATAACTTGTTTTCTCACCATATGTATTATCTCCTCCGTAGGAGGTAGGTTTTTCTCCATATGTATCATCACCATAACTAGTTTTCTCACCATATTTGTTGTCATCTCCGTATGTGGTAGTTTTTTCGCCATATGTATCATCACCATAACTAGTTTTCTCACCATATGTGTTGTCTCCATAGGTGCTAGTTTTTTCACTCTCTCCATAGGTAGTTTTTTCAACGGGGGTGTCTTCCTCCTCGTTCTTGTGGTGGTGGAAGACACCACCAAAGTGGTGTTTCTTCTCTTCAGCCATATATGATGTTTTTTTGTTGATAATTTTGTATGAAAAAATTGTAGTAGAACAAAATATATACTTTGGGATGTTTTTTTCTTGTGAATATTGAGTGGTATGTATAAGTATTTGGCCTATAGGAGGTGAAGTGGGGACTAACTAATTAGTTTGTCGAACAAGTTCTTATCCAATATTCATGATTTATATTTTTATGATGGAAGTTTGTTACGTGGATTTTCAATCCAAGTGGCCAAAATAATCGATCGACCTAAGCTTAATTCAATTGTTATGATGTATGACTTGCTTTATTCATTTTGATTGTTTAATGTGAACTAACTTTACTTTTGTTTTTTCCCCGTGATTAACGTCTCTAACTAGGTATATATGATATTCGTTCATTTTAATTTGTTTGTTTTGTTAGTCTTTTTAATTTATTTTAAAAAATTATGTGTTCAAATGTTGCTTGGTGAATAAAAATTATTGATGTGACATATTTTTTCTTTTTAATCTATACCAAGAAGTAGGGGTGTACAAAATCGAACCGAAAATCGAATCAAACTCCAAACCGAAAAAAAAATCCCGACTAGTGGTTGGTTTGATTTGGTTTGGTGTTGAAAAAAAAAACCCGACTATATTTGGGTTGGTTTGGTTTTAACTAAAAAAAACCAACCCAAGACCAAACCAACCCGACATTATATATATAATTTTAAAATTTTATTTTATACATAAAAATATTTACTTTGATATAATTTTTAAATATTTCATATACTTTTTTTAAATTTATCTTTTAATATATTATTTCAAGTTTGAAACTTAGAATTTTGAATGGTTCCATAAAGATTATAGTCCATAGATGTTGGTAATTATAATAAAACTTAAATCAAAATCAAATTAATACTAATGCAAAAAGAAAATCAATTTAATTACACTAAGAATGACAATAATACTGAATATTTGTTCTTTGATTTTACATTGGTTTAGACAATTAAAGTACATAATCTAATTTTAATTTTCTTTAATATTTAGTCATGTAACTAATACTTATTAAACTTATTTTAGCATGATCTAGTACTTTTAAATTATGATCATTTTGATTATGACTTGTTAATTTGCAATATTTGTTTTAAGCAATTTCATTATTATTATTATTATTATTATTATTATTATTATTATTATTATTATTATTATTATTATTATTATTATTATTATTAATTTTTGTGTCATTAATCATATCATTGTTTGTGTTGTATTCTTAAGAAACACCTTAGATAGTTGTATTTTGGTAGGACTGAAGAAATATTTGAAGTACAAGTAAATTATATGTTTAATACTTTAGCGGAAAACCCCGAAAAACCCGAGGTTGAAAAACCCGAGGTTGAAAAACCCGAATGTTATTGATTTGGTTTGGTTTATAGATTTAAAAATCCGACACAAATGCTTTGGTTTGATATTTGAAAAACCCGAACCAACCCGACCATATACACCCCTACCAAGAAGAATGTTACATTCTCATAATTGGAAATAATTTAATTGTAAAATTCTATACCACTAATGAAATGATTTATAATAATAACTTAGTTTGTATATATAAATAATATAATATAACCCTGTGTGAGTTTCTCTAACCGACAACAATCACCATAAGCTTAGTGATGATACTTCGTCTCGCCCATGCTACCAGAACTGTCCTATACTTTGTCAGGGTATATAACCTCTCAACTAAGTGGATCCACTAGTCTATGCTAAAAAGCATTAAGGAATCATCTAAAAAGTATGACCCTTTCTACCCACATTAGCTACATGGTTTATGGAGACTTGAGTTATCTGAACACGTCCCCATATCGGTGCTCAATACTACTCCCAAAATTATATTCAGCTCATAGGTTTAAAAACATAACTCTTTTTGTGGTTTGAGATTATTGCTCAAAATCTTTTTCTTAAAAGAGATGGTACTCTCAAACAGCTTAAAACTCTTTTAGAAATCTCAGTTTCCTCTCATCTTAAATGTAAAATCATTTACTCTTGGGAATACTTAGTTCTCATATATCATTTTAAAGAAAATGAACTCAACTCTACTCTTCCTCAACTCATTGCTCAAGTCTTTAAAACAAGTTTTTAACATATTTAATTTAAACTGTATATGAGATAATTCATATACATTAAATTAATAAGTATGACACGTGCATTACGTTGTTGTTAATATTAGAGCAGATACATGTTATACATGTAAGTAATTTTGATACATTATAGAACATGTGTAATATACATGAATTAATGTTGGATACATCTCTTTGTGTCTTATATAACACAAGATTCATAAAGCATATGATCTTAATTAATATCAATACTTCTTAGATATACATTTATCTAATAAACAATATTGCTATATATATATATTAGATACAAAAAATGAAAAATAACTATATCAGATATATCTCATGGTATCTGATATAACACAAAATCGGGATTGTAAGATAGATACATAAAGTATACTGTGAATTATGAATAGATCTTGCATTTTTTTACATAAATATTTGAAACACCATCTTGCTCGGCTTGGGTATCTGAGTTTTCAGATGTGGTCCTAGGGCCTGTTCTTCAGAAGGGAATCTGGATCCCACCTCATGGAATCCGTGATGTGCTTAGGTTCCACTTGGAAGAGCCAGAATACACGATGACTTTACTTGTGAAACCTAGATTTATAGTTCCTTTGTGCCATACAATCAATGTTTCTATGCTTGTTGGTTGCAAAGATACAAATTAAGTTGTGTGCATTATCAAGAAGTCCCTTTTTGATTATATAGATTGAACAATTTATCTTGCTTTAGCTTATGACTATCTTGACTTCTCCTCTCCTATGTGCTTGATTGTATCGGCTGTTCGGCCATCATGGATGGTTTAGTGAAGAAGATTTATGAGGGGGAAAGAAGAAAGAAAGAGAACGGGGAGATGAACTTGGGATAGGAGATTGATGATGAAGGAAGAGAGAGTATGCAAATGTGATGGAAAACGTGTGGGGGTGGGGGGAGATATATTGTTGGCATAGGAGTTTGAGGGACAGTTGTTAATCTACCTTTAATTAAGGAGTTTGAATTTTAAGATAATTATTCAATATCATATTTAAGGAATTTGTTTATCTGATTTAACTTTTTAAAATATATGATATAATTATTTTAAAAAATGATATTATAAGTAATACTTTTTAAACTATAGGTAAAATATGTATATATATGATAGTTAAGTATGTCTAATTATGTAGTTTTTATTTCTTTATTCTACAGGTGAGAATAATAAAGATGGGTAAAATAGAGATGAGTTATATTGAATAACTCTTTTTTTTTATCGGATGTCCCGGAAGGGACTATATGAATAACTCTTGACATAGTTATATTAGTAAATTTTTTTAAAATAACGCTAGGTTATTTATTATTTTTATATATATATACCCTAAGTATAGCTATATTTGCGAGTCCGAAACCAAAAGGTCAATAATTTTTTTCGAAAATTCCAAAAGGATAACTCAATTAAATATGAAATCAAAAGGGCAACAATTCTTAACACCGTTCAAATTAGGTTTTCTAAAACGAGGCTCAAATTCCAATGAGCCTTACAAGGCTCAAATTCCGATGAGTCTTGTAAGGCTCAGCCGCCAATGAGCCTTGCAGGCTGTTATTTTAAAAAAAATAAAAATATACTCGTTTTATTTTCTTGTTTGTTAAAAGTCTAATAATAATAATAATATATAGTTGTTGATATGATGCATAAAGATAGTTTAGACCTTATTGCTAGCCATTACTTTGTGCCTTTTCAAACGAACTAAATCCAATAGTTTAGACCTTATTTACTACTTAGTTGACATTTTTTTTTCTTCAACTTTTTTTATGTGAAATTATAATTTGGTTTATTCACTTGCAGAATGATAAAATTTAGCCTTCTTTAGTCATACTTTATTTTGGTGGAAATGCCCTATTGATGAATATGTTGAAAACATGAGAAAAATTATACTTCATATCAAGGTAAAAAAGAAATATACTCTTTATATAATTTATAGTAAACATGAACCATGCATATATGTTGGAGTTCGAAAACTTCAATTTATATATATATAATTTGTAAAAACTTGATAGAACATATAAGGGACATGATAGAAAATATAAAAGACAACACTTCTAGAGATTATCGTCTGCCTTGATGCGGTTGTTGTTGTTGTTTATGTCTACCGGTTCCACAAGTGGTGGGTACGTGTGGCCTTGTTGTTCTTCGAGGGTTGTTGACGTCCTGCCAAAGTATATTTATTACTGAATTCTATTAATATTTTATAAATGTCAAAATTGAAAATTTATCGATTATAACAACTATGGGTGTTCATGGTTTGGATAAAAACCGATCCAAACCGAAAAACCAAACCAAATCGATTAAATGAACCGATTTAATTTGGGTTTCGGTTTGGTTTGATTTTAGATTGTTAAGAACCGATAGTATTTGGTTTGGTTTGGTTATGGTTTTGTTTGAAAAAAATCAAAGAAATAACCGAACCAAACCAACAAGTTATATACATAAATTTTATTATTATACATACATAATATATTATATTCATAAACAATTTTAAAGATTTTATATATGTTTAATCAAAATTTATTTATAATTTACTTATGAAAGAAAAAATGTCCAAGGTGAGAACATTTTTCTTATTGGTTTCATGTATATGAGTGTCTATGAAAATTCTTTGTGGGATTGAAAATGTCATTGTCTCTTCCTTCTATGCCAAAATAGTGAATTTTGAAGTTTTATT
>JAJOOR010023230.1:0-14244 GCA_036250505.1 Solanum acaule | reverse complement strand
TAAGCAATCCACTATATATATTTGACCGTGAACCCATTTATTATTGTATACTAACTTGAGGTCTATGTATGAACCCGTAGAACCTCAAATCCTGGATCGCTCTGCTTGCTCGGAGGTGAAGGACGATGTTGAGTGATTTAATGCTCTCCTCGTAACTTCTGCAGAGGTACAGAAAGCATACAAAGTTCTCTTGATATTTTAAAGATAGCTTAAGGAAGTTACCCGGGCTAGGCAAATTACTTGTTTCTTCAATTTGGTGAAATTTCTCCTCTTCCTTCAATTGGTGTGTAGATTAGGATTTGGTTTCTGAATTCTGATTGAAAGAAGTAGTATTTGGATTTTGCATGAAATTGTTTGTCCTTGATTATCCCTTTCTGCTTATGATATCATTTCTTTGTTTCTTTCTACATGGATCAGCTACTTTAACTTATGCTTTGCATCCAGGAACAGACATGGATATCCATATCTGGAGATATTCCCTTCACTGCAGACTCATTGTTTATTATACTGTCACCGACAAGAACTTTATCTTTCTAAATAGAAAGAAAGAAAGAGGTCAATCACCAACAGGAGGAGGATATGAAAGAGAGTACAAACAACTATTCATCTCAAGTAGAACTTCTAACTGAAGTTGGAGGAAGCAAAATTAAGGTGATGCGAAGAGTCTATATCAAGTTGATATGCTAGAGTGCTGCATAGCCCCACTCTATTGGCTAGGACTGGGGAATTGATACCACACCTTGTAGAAACGCGGTACAAATTTCTTGGCCATAAAGATACCATAACAGCTTAGAATAAATAGGTACCAGATTCTAGCTTCATTTGAACAATTCAAAGCCTTTTCCATTCACCAGAACTTCTCTGCCCTCTTGCTAAATTTTTTATACCATAGAGATTTGAGATTTAAGTGACTGAATGATTAGATTATTTTGGCCAGAACTCTCTGCCCTTAATTCCTGTTAGTTTCTATCTGTATGTAGTTGAGATTTTAAGTGACTGAATTCTTAATATTTTTACTGTAACCTACTGTCCTCTTACATATCTCATTGGCATTTTTTACAATTTCATAGAGGAGAGTGCATAGACTGGAGCTTAAGAGTAAATGAGTGTGTTGTCTTTCATAGTATTAGCTGCTAACAAGTTTTAACAGTTCTCTTCATGAAGTGGTACTTATCAGCTATGTTGCTCAAGACTCTTCAAAAATCTCATCGAGTGTGTATCAAATCTTTCAAATATAGTGCATTTTTGAAGAATTCGACACGGGTACGTCAACAATTTTGGAAAATCTGACCAACTTAGTATATCAAGACAACTGAGTGTTTATTTGACAGATGGTGCCAACTTTGAGTGTCTATTTATGTATTATGCTGATATTATGCTAGTATTTAGTAAATGACTAGGTATCTTAGTAACATTTCTCATTTGTTGTACATTGCAGCTGTAAATGATGTGGATATGTAAAAGCATAATATAACATAAATTAACCTCCCAGAGGAAAATTGAGCTCTGCACAGTTCTTTTTCTCTGTTTAATGCTGAAACATGATCATGGGGCTCTTGACAAAGATGGAATATTTACAAACTGACACCATCATAGATAAGTCTCATATGGTCATGCTAGCTAATAGAGGTATAATAGATATACTACATCCTATGCTGATATGGACATACACAATAGCTTTGTTACCATATCATGAAATACCACCACCCTATGGGGTTCAAGAAATGGAAGTTGCCATACATGTCTTGATTCTCCAGACACTTTTTATTGTTCTTGAAGATGCAGCAAGTTCGTCTATTGATGAGCATGTTCTGAGGAGAAGGATGAGTTAGAACTATGATTGGACCATACAAATATCCTCCACAATGGTCTGCGTTTGCATTTATGGTGCCGAGATGTCACTTCTGATTCGGTTTTTCTAAGCATTTCCCACATGACCTGAACATCCTCGTAACCACAGGTTTGTATATCGTCATGAAGCTTCAAAAGTCCAGCACCTGAAGAAAATAAAAGCAAAGGTACAAACGCGTTAGTGAATCTTCAAAGCTCTTGCTTCTATTCACAGAACATGCAGGTAAATCATAATATATCACACTTTTTGAAACATGCTGTAGAAAATTGATTCCAAGTATCATCTTTATACTTTTGAATACATAATCTTTAGCTAAAGACATATAAAGTGGTAGATGCTTCATGTTGAAAGAGCACTGAAGAATCGGATACCTTGGCTACTTTATGTGGCCATATTTTTAGAATCTGGAATATTACTATCTGGTTATCTTGAACAGATAAATATAATAATACAGAAAGTGACATTACAGTGTCGTTTTGACTTAAACAGTATATGAAGACACCTATAGTTAACAATAGAAAAATAGATAGAAGATTGGACAAAAACAAAGCATATATTTGGTTGGTAGAGGCTTATGTAACTATCAACTTGGCCAATGTTTGGGTTCTAGAAAATATATTCTAACAGAAATCAGATTAGTGGATTGTGATGGCACTAAGCTAGTGGATGGAAGGAACCACTAATGGAATCCTAGAAAAGATGCTTGCCATTTTATAATATGTGAAGTGCTCATGAGTCATGACCTAAAGAAATGTTACTTGCTACTTTAGACATGAATAGACTAAGATTGATTTGAATTGTTTGCAAATTTGGTATGTTTCAGTGCTTTTTACAATAAGATAAGAATGCAATTTAGATAAAACAAGCATGCCTAACACTTTAGATACTTTCCTTTTCCTCAGTATTTTTAAACCTATTTTTGAAAACGCTTTTCTTCAGCCAAAGATCTATTGGAAACAATCTCTCTATCTCACACAAGGTGAGAGTTAGGTCTGCATACACTCTACACTCCCACTCTCTATCTCACACAAGGTGAGAGTTAGGTCTGCATACACTCTACACTCCCACTTGTAGGATCACTGTGTATATTGTTGTGTTGTTGTAAGCATGCCAAACATTTTTTTTTGGCCTATTTGTGAGCTAGTATACAATCATTTTTGTATATAATATGTGTGGAATCTTCTGCACAATTCTAAACACAATTCAACATCAGTCAATATTGCTAACTAAAAGATGTTCAATTGATCACCCTTCCGTTTGTAGCGGTCCAACTCGGAATGTAGATAAAGCAACACTCCATCCCCACATCCCTCCCCTACTACCACCAACCCACCCCCACCCCACCCCACCCCCAAAAAAAAAAAGAGGAAACAATTTCAAAAGAAATGATTGATAAAGTTAAATTTGTTGAGAAGGTCACATACATCATGCTTTGTCTCAAGTTTCAACAATTATGAAAGCAATTTTATATTTTCCTATGCCTTCAATTAAATTCCAAACTTTCACCGTTTTTTAAATCAATTTTATTTTCCACGTGTAAGGATATTACGTAATGACTTAATTACACGAACATATCCTCCTTCTTCCTCACAAACTACACCCTCCCAACTCCCACCCACTCACCGCACCGGCAAAACCACTACATAGTTATTATTATAATGATGAAGAGAGATGAATAAATCTTTGATCAAAAAGATTCAAAAAAAAAAAAAAAAACTTACCAATATAGTAATTCATATGGATATAATTTATTTATTTTTAAAATGAAATTTTATGTTTTCCAGTTTCTTTGCTCAGATAAACACCTCTGATCTTAAAAGATTGTGGATTCGAATCACCAAGTAGCAAACAGGTGGGAGCTCCGTCGTATAAAAACGACTCAGCAGAGGCGGAGCTACCATTGGAATTATAAGAAGTCAGTAATTTTAGTTCAAATCTGTATTCATATTGAAGATTTTATTTAATATACAAACAATTTATTCAAATTCAGTAAGTAGAAGGAATTTATGATTCAAAAACTCATAAATTAAAATTTCTGTTTCCATCTCGGGAAACGAGCACATGCAATTTGTACTCTTTAGCAGGTTCGAAATTCAAAAACACCGAATCCAGTTAAATTCTCAAATCTCATCTCTTTCTAAGAAAAATTCAAACGAAGAAGGAAGAAACTAAAGAGAATTTTGTTTCAACTTCAATAAATCGATTCAGAATGATCCTTGATTAATTTCATGAACAGATAAAGAAACTAACCATTTTTTCGAGCTTTAACACGAGCAGAAACAGCAAACCAAACACGCCTTACAGGAAACACCATTTTATGCCACCAATCATCCATCACTTTGATTTTGATCTTCAATTTCTTCCTACGACACCTTCCTCCTAATCGACTCAACAAAATCCTTAACCCGGCCAGACCTACTTTAGTTTTGCTTTAATTTTTTTTGAAAGAAGCTGAACAAAATGAACTCCACACACTTTGAATATTTGTTTTGAGAGAAGAAGTAGAAGAAAAAATGAGGATAGTATTAGGGGCTCAATGCCACTTTTCTGCTTTTTATGGAGTGGAAATTAATGACTATTTTTCCCACTTTCATGTTTTTCTTTTTCAATTAACAATCTACCCGCCGACACGTGACAGTGTTCTACTTTTTTTTTCTTATGAAATTATTTCATGCCACGTGGTTTACCTGTTGGATTTTCTTCTTAATCTTCACTTGATTCTGTTTTTTCTTCTTCCTAATATTATACTCTCATCGTTCACATTTTTACTAATTAAAATGAGAAATATTGTTAATTTTGGTGAATTATTAATTTTATTTTTAAATTATTAACAATTTAAAAAGTATTCTTTTATTTGGTTAACTTAACTTAAATACAATTTGATCTGTCACATAACATAACAAATAGTTTCAAATACGTAGGAGCGTGAGACTCTTTATAAAAAGTCAAAAAAAATATTGAAAACACCTCTAAATTTCGCGAGAATTTAGGGGTTTGTTTCACCCATATGGCAAGATCAATGGTGTATTTAAGTTCAACTAATCAAATAGAGAGGTGTTTTTAACGTTCTCCATATAGTTCGAGGACGAAACTAATAATTCACACTCTTCAATATATAAAAAATATATTTTGTATTAAGACAAAAAAAATTAAATATCTATTTTATTTTTAAATTTCATTAATCAATTCAAATTATGTTTCTAATGATTATTGTTAAATAATATAAATATCATAATAAAAACTATATTTTATTTATTATTATTTTTAAATAATGCGTATTTTATTACGTGTAAAAGTAAAAAAAAAAATGAATATTGTGGGAACAAGTAATTTGACTTGAGTGGATACAAAAACGTGACATGTTTATGTGGGAAAGCAACAAGTAAACAGAAATTCTGGTGATTTGGCCGGTTTGACTGTGTGTTTTTTATGTGAAGCATTTTTCTTTTAATTAACTTAAAAGTAGACAAAATAGTTAGTACTACTACCTCTAAAATGTTTTCCAAAAATAAGGAAATTACAATTTTGGCGGTGGTAATAAAACATTTGTAATTGGGTTGATAAAATATAAGTAATATTAATAACATATTTATTGTATTTATACAAGTAAAATATGAGGAGAATATAATGTATATAGATGTTATTCACAATTTGTGATTGGGTTAATTAAATTAATAATATTTTTGTTATTGAAAAAAGGAATTAAAAAATCAATATATTATTTTTATGATATATATAAATTTATCCACCATTTGTAATTGGATTAATCATATTAGTAATATTCCCAAGATTGAGAAAAGGAATAAAAGGATCAATATTTACGATGTACGTGAATTTTAATTTACCAATTATTTGTGATTGGATTAATCATATTAATAATATTCCCAAGATTGAAAAAAAGGGAATAAATAAAGAACCAATATTTATGATGTACACGAATTTTACCCATCATTTCTGATTAGATTAATTATATCCTCAATATTGAAAAAAAGGAATAAAAGGATCGATATATTATTTTTTTAAGTGAATAAAATTTAAAAATGGTTAAAATTTCATAAAGACAGAGTCAAGTAAATTCGGTGCTTCAGATTCATCGAGATAAATGCCTCTTCTTTCTTATGTCTTTTTCGATAAAAATCATGTTTGCACACGTTATTTTTATGACTCGTAAAACTAAAAAGAAACTGATAAATTTCTCTTTTCGAGATTTTTTAAACTAATTCATTTTTATTAAATATGACGTTAGAGAAAATTAAAAGAATTTAACCACAATTAACCATGAATGTACGTTCAAACTAACCATTGACAATTTGTGCAAAATTTAATTTTCGCAGTCTGCATTTATCATCACATGTAAAGCTATGCATGAATGATCTTCAAAGTTTATAAATTAAATAATTTGTATTAATCCTATTTTTAGCTTTAACAAACCTAAAGTTTGGGTAAATGCGAAGGTAATCAAAATTAAATTTGATTTGGCTCCCCTCCATTTCGTCAAGTACACTTCTTGATGAGAGACATGTGTCCTATTCAATTTTTAATGTTCAAGATTATATTATATTAAGAAGTATCATAACCATAGTTAAGTTAACAAATTTTGGTAAACTATTCTCCAAATTTGGTAAGAACAAGATATTTCACATAAATTTTAATATCCATTAATATCATTATTTTCATCTTATATTTTTAAAAAAACATATTAAACTATGCGATCTTTTAAGATGAGAATCGACCAAAAAAAAATTTGTGGCAACAAACTTTATGCTTGAAATATTATGTTGAGAAACCAAAAATAAGGTAAAAAATTATCAATATTGACAAAAATTATAAAATAAAAGAAAGGGAAATAAAAATAATAATAATAATTAAAAAAGACAAGATGTTATCAAGATTACAAATGTGAAATATCAAAATTCTAAAGTTTAGGAGAAAGTGTGGCTGCTGTGTTTGAAGAAGGAAAAAAAAAGAAATATATATGTTTTTAAAAAATATTCTTTTATCTTCTTCGTTTTTTTTTGTTTTGTGAATTTTGAAAACATATTTAAAGCCAAAATATTTTCGAAGACTGATATTTATCAGGCTAAATAAAAATATTGTTAGATTCATGTTCTACTTTTAAATATATGAATAAGAAAATATAAGATGAAATTAATGATATTAATAAATATTAAATTTGTGGGAAATATTTTGTTCTTATCAAATTTGGAGAATAGTTTTCTAAAAAATTGTTGACTTAACTATGGTTATAATACTTATTAATATACTATAATATTGACCTTTAAAAATTAAATAAGACACATGTCTATCATCTAGAAGTGTACTTGACGACATGGATGGAAAATGTAATGGAGGAGAGCCAAATCTGTTTCATATTATAGGGTTTATGCAAAGAAACTACAAAGACATTTAAAAATGACAACACAAGTAATAAGCAACCATGAAATTGATTTTTTTCTTCCTCAAGACATTTACATTTATTATTTTTTTTGATACGTGTGTTGCACATATATGCGAGTCATCTAATGCTTGCTATTGTAAAATAATATCAATATTATTATGTAGATTTTGAGAAAATAATTATACATAAAAAAATAAAGTATATAAAGTAAAAAATAAAGTGATCAAAATTATTAAAATATTAAAAGTAATTAAAATTTCTTAAGGACAGAATCATGCATGCAGATCTATTGTTTTAGATTCATAGTATTGCTTCATTCTCTTAATTTAATTTGTGACTTTTTCAATAAAAACTTATTTGTACACGTTATTTTCACCACTCATATCAGCTAGAAAAAAAGAGGAAAAAATTATTTTTTGAGACAAAATTTCAACTTATATATTTTTATCGAACAAGTTGTTAATTTTTTTTTTAATCATGATTAATCGTGGGTACTCACATTCATATCGACAATTGACAATTTGACATTCACATGCATTACATGTAAATGTTGAGTTATCTATTACTTGTTATTGTAAAACAATATCTATGTTATTATATAACATTTCAGCAAACACTCGACATGAAAAAATAAAATATATAAGGTAAGAAAAAAGTAATTAAAGAACAAAGTTTTAATTTATTTGTTTTTATTGAATATTTCATTAAATATTTATTTATTATAATTAATCATGGGTGAATATTCATTGTCAACGATTAAAATATTTACGGTCTCCTGCCCAAAAGTTATACTCCCTCCGTTTCACAAATAATGACCTCCTTTCATTTTTAGTCAGTTTAAAAAAGAATGACCTCTTTCTTTTTTTGGTAACATTTTAATTTCAGTTTTCCACGTGACATGTTTAATGCCACAAGATTAAAGGGCAATTTTGTACATTTGACATAACTTTAATTTAGGACCACAGATTCAAAAGTCTTCTTTATTTTCTTAAATTTTGTGTCAAGTCAAACTAGATCATTCTTTGTGAAACGGAGGGAGTATATTTTTATGAAATTTGCATTTATTTGCTCTTCCAAGTTTATAAACTATTTTTTTTTACCTAACGAACCTAAATTTGGGTATTCAAAATCAAATTTGATTTTCCATCCTTGACTAGATTTACAATTCTTCATAAACAATAGTGTTTATGCAGCAAAATTTAAAATGATAGTACTATTTAAAAACAACAAAACGACAAAACTAATAAAAAAGTCTCACATACTTATTTTGTTTGTTAAAAGTGTTAAGTCACTACCAACGGATTTGACTCACCTTCGAATTTTGAAATGTATTATCCGTTAAGTGGCACCTAATTTGGGGATAAATAATTATGTTTTTTTTTTTTCATCTGATTTGATATTTGTGTTGCAATTTGACTATTTCAAATTTACACTATACAGGGGTCCCATTTGGAGGAAAGCGCTTTAAATCAAAGATTTTTTAATTCTCAATTCAAACTCGAGATCTCTTATTAAGAGAGAATCAGTCTCATCTATTGCACCACATCGTCGGTTATATAAATAATTATGTCTTACTTACGCAAAGCTATTTAAATTCCTTCTGTTTTTAGTTTCACATGATGAATTATATTACTTTCAAATATAAATATGTTGTTAGTTATAGAGATGGATATAGAAGATATATTTGATTAGTTGGGTCGGTTTTAGATTAATTTCAACTTAATATAATATTTTATTTTTTATTTATAATTAGCCAACTTGACCGATGATAATCCTAATTATTTTCTCCTCCAATTCGATTCTATTGAATAAAAATTAGGAAAAGATATAAAAATAAAAAATAAAAAACTGTGCCTGCATATGATAAGTTGATGAAAAAATTGGCTCAATTTTTAATATGTTAGACTAGTTAGTTTATATTTTTAATATTTTGATATTCCATGAGCTCAAGATCTTCAGTCTATAGTTTATAATTCATGAATAAGTAAAATAATAACAAATATTTAAAAGAGACACATTTTGGATCCACAAATAAACAACAAACAAGTAGATGCTCGTTAACTAACTAAAATTAATCATTAAGAACTATGAAAAAATCCAACCAAAATCATCAATTATTACTTTAAACTAAGACCAATGTATTTGACTTGTCATTCAAAATTTGTTACCTTTGGTAGGTGGGTCTAAATAATATTCACAAGTCACTTTTTGATCTTATTTTAAAAATAATAATGGTACTAGAATTTTATATTCATAAGTTAAAGTATTATTCTAAAATTTTACTTGTTAACTTTTTCGATTATATTATTATGTTGTCACTCATGTTATACTCATAAGTTCGTTTTTTTCAGGATATGTGAACAGAAAATTATAGAAAATCTAGTCATGATTTCCACTAAATTGTTCCAATTTTTGTTAAAAAAAATTGGTGCCAGGAAGCTGTTCATATTGGTAGAGTGGAAAAATTATTTAATTAAAGTCTAAGAATTGAAGAAAAAAATAAAATAGATCTAGTCAAATATAGTGAGAGAATTAAATCAATAAAAAATAATTAGTACAGTATAATTTTTTCAAATCAAATATATCGTAGAGAATTTTTCCTTAGTGTCGGTAGGAGTTTGGACCACGTGGTTAATAATCAATTGGTAATTGATTTTAAATTCATAGTAATTATTGGATTCTTTAATTAGGGGGTTATTGTTAAGAAAGAAAATGACTAATTAACTGAAACAGAGAAATAGATTATAAAAAAATAATAATATTATTATAATTTATCACCTTAATTCTTATGACCTACCACGAAAAATGAGTTTTGCGATTGTTTTCATCAAAAGCGAGCAACATCGTAAATAAAAAATGTATATTATTATTTGTAGATTTAGATCTTGATGCAGATATCATAATTGAGTATTCTACTAGATAAAATTTGTGATAGATTTGTCCGTTTTATTATCCATCACAATTTGTTATAAAATCTCTTTATATATTAAGTATGTCGAATATTTTGTGATTGATTAACTAAAATTCATTTCTAATTTAGATAAATATTATATTCCATCATAAATCCATCACGAATTCATAGGGAAGATACAAAGTATATATCATTTTTTTCCTACAACATACTCAGTGTAGTTTAAAGTAGTATTACTTTTTTAGTTTTTTTGTCCCTCAATTTCTGTTACTATATGTTGTTTCTTATACATTGATTATTGTATTGTTTTGGTTGTAGTTTCTGCTATGTTACTATCTGCTATTTTTGTTATTATTTGTTATTTCTTGTACTTTTGTTACTTCTTTTTCTTAGAACTGTTTTGAACTGTTTTTAATTTCTTGAGCTAAGAATCTATTGAAAATAATCTATCGTAAGATTACATTAAATATGTATTATTTGTTGTCTATTAAGTTAGAACCACTATAATTAGTAGGAATCTTTCTTAAAGAATACAAGAAAAGAAGAAAAGGAAGTGTAAAGAAAAAGATAGACAAAACGATTTCGTTTGCCTTTCGTCAACTTCAACTATCAGTTTTAGTGACCCAAATATTGTCACTTTTTTGTATTAACTATTCAAAAATCTAGAAGCCTCTTAATTAGCACCTAAAACTTTATGCTTCTACAACTTTAATAAATACTTAATTTAATAAAATAGTTTTATCTACAATTAGATGGTGGCTTTGATTTAGTTTTCAATTTAGATTTCTTTTTTCCTTGGAGGGATGGCAATTATTTGTTAAAATAGACTTATTTTAGTGGTTTTATTCTTCACTAATCATAATATTGTATGTTTAAATAATGTGAAGTGAAAGCTCAAGTTATGATTAAGGCAAAAAACTAATTAAGCACTTTATTAGGTTTTGAAAATAGTTTGATAAATGGATTAGCAAAATGGACCACTCTATTCTTCTGTTTAAGAAGTGGGAATTTCATGAAGCATGAAAACACTGGCTCACCTACCTTGAAAGAAGCCTTACACCATACAATAAATGGACTTTCTTTATGCAATATTTAAGTACTAATCTCTATCGACAAACTTCGTTTGAATTTATATATATTGACGGTGTAAAAAATTATAATATCACGTCACACTTAATATATTTGAGAGTAGTTCAGTATCAAAGTGAAATTTGTAATCTTGAAAATGAGGCAAGGTTGAAAATCATGAGGTCTTAAGTTTAAATTTTATTGGAGGTTAAAAATAAAAGGTGATTTGTTTCCATTTGTTCAAGCATTAGCGAACAAAATTACCAAGTATTTGTATTGGTGGAAGGTAGTAGGAAACAAATTCATATTTGAAATTTATGAATTCCTGTGACATGATCAAGTTAATTCAACAATTATAATGGTTTCCCTCATATTTAGTGGATTGATTTTATTATATATATATATATATATATAAGATCTCAGTCACATAACCTATAAACAAAGCTTTAGAACCGTCGATGATAGCCGCGCCTAGCAGATACCTTATGAAAAAAGTCGAGGTACACGTAAGTTGGTCTGTATACAACAATTTTTCTTTTAAAAAAAGATATATTACCTAGTATAATAGATAAACTCAACTTGATAATAGAAAGGTTTTTTTATACCGTTGAGGTATATAAATAAAAAGTTAATACTCTTTTATATTTCAAGGACCGAAGAAGACCCTCCATTTAAAAGTTATTGAAAATTGAAATGCACAACTTTAATGCTAAAGTCTTGGCATTGAATCAATTGGATTATGACTTGTTGTCCCTCTATCAATTTATAATATAATGTCTTTGACATCTCTTTCATTGCCATTTTTAATTATTTTTTGGGCATCATGAATGATGTATACAAAAACGGTCCTCAAAAATTCGTTGTGAGAGCCATTCTTTTTCAATTGATTTAATTAAGGACAAAGCTAATTGGTATGATTGTAAAAATATCTTAATATATTTATGACTTCTTTTGATTATAGTATTTTAACGGTAATATAGGCTTTTGATTTATTAATATGATTGTCATTTTTTTAATATTTACTTATTTAATTCTATTGGTTCATTTTAGGTATGCTTCAAATTTTAGCACCAGTGGGAAATTTGAGCTTTATGTCGTATGACATGATCATGGCTTGTAATAAGATTTTTCTTAGTTAGAGTCATCGAGTTTAGCTTAAACAAAAAAAGTGATGATTCATATAGTTAATCTTAACTTATTTGGGATTGAGACATAGTTATTATTGTTCTTGTTGAGTTTCTAAAGAATAGTCGGGTTACACGTTTCACTTTATCGACATCTGAAGTGCAAGTGATGATCACCCTAGAGTATGCGCTAACACCCTTGGCTAACACTTCAAAACCCACCTAGCATTCGTGAAAACCCAAATGTATGTTGCTCATGAGCTACCAAGTACCAGTCTTGCAACAATATTGACAAACTTCTTCACTTGTTGGTTATTTGTGAATCGAACTCACTCTCTTCCCACACCTTTCACGTCAGGACACAAGAACACAGACCATTATCAAACAAATATTATCCATAATATATGTAGTCATCATAAAAGTGCCTAGTATAGTTAGTTAGCATCAGATATCATCCTATTGTCATCAAATTGTGGGAAAATGAAATGGTCCATTGTTAGCTATCTAAACCCCTATTATATTAAAAGTGAGCCTTAGAACCACTACAATACATAAGAGGATAAATGGAACTCTTCATTCTCAACCAAAAATTTAATTTGAATTTTGATAATGAAAAAGTCTTTGGTAGGAGAGCAACTTCCTTTACTGAGCCCTATACGGTATAAATTCAAATTTGTCAAGCAAGTGGATACCGTATACTTATTATAAAAATAAATTTTAAAAAAAGTGAACCTAATGAAAGAAGGGTTCCATCCAAAAAGTACCAAGTACAGTTAGCATCATTCTATCTTCATCAAATTGTGGGGTTAAGGTGAAGGAAATGGTTCATTTGGAACTCCCAGTACAGTAGAGGGGGACCTTGACCTTTAAGAAATTAATTTCTTAATACACTATATTGATCTTATAATTTGAATCGAAGAAAAAGACATAAAACTAAAAACGAATTTGTGAAGGATTATAAAACCAGTTATTCTTACCAACCAGATAATTTACTTGAGCAATAAAGATTGTGTTTTGGGATTCACATTTCACAGTACTAAAAGATTATTTAATGAGGAAAAAGTTCAGTTTTTTTGCAACAAAAAATATAAGAAGATAAATTTATATTCCCATTTTTCAGTACTCCTGATTGGATAATACATTTTACTGTTATTCACTCAATGATATACACAAAATCAACCTGAAGCCTCTTTAACTCATTTAGTTGCAGCACTCCATACTATTCTTCATCCATGTTCTTCATGTATTCTTTTGAAAGTTTGCTCTCCATAATCAGCATTTGTTCTTTCGTAAGAGAGTGTCCCGATTCAAGTAAGGCTTCCACTGTTTGCTGTTCAACAAGAATAAAACCAGTAGAATAAGTGAACGATTTTACTTCTAAGAGAGTACTCCTCAAGTTGATTCTCAACCCTGCTTATATGTGTGAAGACCTAAGCTAAAACAACTCAATAAGTTACTCCAATCTCTAACTAAAAATAGAAGGAAAGAACGAGATAAATGGATTAGATAGATTTCCTATACATAATTGTAACAAAAAACTGTCTAAGAAATAGGCTTGACTTGGCCCGGGTTGTTTAATAACTAGTTATTCATCACATGTTTGACCCAACTACTTGAACGCAAATAAACTTTGGATGGATTGAGTTACTACCCCCTAATTGATCCTCCTAGTTTTGACCGGGCAAGCTTGCGTGCACATCCATTAATTCCACGAGATATTTGACACCTCTTCAATAGGTATCCGATAATATCATTAGAGAAGTTATTTTCCTCCTTTTTAAGGAACATATTTTCTTAGAGAAAATGTTTTCCAGATATTTGACCAACCAAACATAAGGAAAATTGAAAACATTTTCTAGCTAGACCAAATACATGGTCAATTACTCTCCCT